>JAABKK020010117.1:45949-56918 GCA_011634745.2 Catotricha subobsoleta
TCATTCTAATCAAGGGCACAGACTGTATGAGGGCTCTAAGGCTCGAGAGCTCTATTGCAGCAAATACTTCATACTGAACCAATCCATTCTAGCAGATTAAACAGTATTTCAACATTGTTTTTATTTTTTTGAGACTTGTCTATTACATATCGTCAGCGTAGTTCAAATAAAATTCGTATGATACCATACATTGAATTTTAAACGTACGAGTGACTAATGAGAAATTAATAATAAACTTAAAAAATTTAATAGACAAAAATAATACTACAATAAGGACAATTATCGTGGGGCACATCCAGGCAGTTGGATACCAGGTTTGGAACATACTGTCTTATAATTTTGATGTATGTCATTATTATGAATGGAACAAAATATCTTGAATTATTAAAATCGAAAAATCCATAATTTAAAAAGTACTTTTTCATTCTCACTTTTGAATTCTATTAACTGAAAAGAAAAAGTTTATTAACATTTTTTTTATGGAGGCACAATTCTTCAGCCCACCCAGTTAGTTAATCAGAAACGTTATGTTATTTTAATTTTACTGATGACGACGTATTAGCTTCTAGTAAAAATGTGTGTTGAATTGATAATTTGTAAACTCACACCTTTTACGATGGACTGAATTTTAATATTATTTTGCATCTCTATTGTTTTGTATTTGCTGTTAATAACGATTTATTTGTATTTAACATAAGTTGATCCTGATTCATTGCTGACTAATTTATTAATAACTATTTTGGAACTAAGTTCATTAAAAACAAACAAAATAATACATGAAAAAAGAAAATAAAAGAAGATGACACATTGATTAATACTCACACAATAAAATTATCAGAAATAAAAATAAATAAAATTTACAACTAATTTGATGATAGCTCACTAAAACACAAGATAAAAAATTGTTTTGATATTATCCAAAAAAAAAAAAAATCATAAAATATAATACAAAATTCTTTCTGTCGCCGGTGTTAAACCAAAATGCTCACAATGCTTACACCCTAACTACATAATTTATAAATATTGCAAGTGCGAGTAAGAATTTTTCTGTCATGAAGATATAACATAAGAATAGATAAAATCGCGTAAAAAAATTGTTAGCATTGCACAAAATAAAATTCGCATGACGTACCATGAAGATGGATAGCCTCCTACGATACATTGGACAACAATAAGATACCAAATTGCATGGAGTATAGCTAAAAATATACAAAACATTTAGTATGGAATGTTTAATAGTATAAAAGTTGGTGAAATATAAATAGATATTTACTTATTCATATTATTATTAACATATAAATAAATATTATACGTATGCAATAAGTTATATTCGACTAGGAGTGGTTTTTAAATAATTTCTAAACTTCCTGCTATTGTTTTATCATGTTTATAGATCATGTTTGTAATGACGTTGACATTATAAATGTAGGTATCGTTAAATGAAATGATGGCTACTGACTCCGTAGGTTTTAAGTCTAAATGTGCAACTACATACAAAATGATATACAGTTTATATAACTTCTTATTATAAGAATTTTACAACAGGAGACGTTTATACCCATATGTAATAACATTAACTTAATTTTACATTAATGAAAATGAAGATATAATTTATAAAGTTGAAGTAGTTATAATTTTAACGAAATTATAATATTTGTGTGTCTGCTATAATAGTCAGATATGTGTATTTTTATATGCAATGCTTTTCATATATATATTATATATATATATATGATGATGGGTAGGGTTCTATCGCTTTATAATGTTATTTTAAGGGAATTTGTAATATGAAGTTTTATTCTTGAATCATGTGACCGTTTAATAAGTAACCAACCAGAACAAATTAAATTAAAAGTATTTTATGGGCACTGGAATATGAATTTGAATCAATGACAAATAATCTCGTATATTTTGGATTATATTTTTATTGAATTTTTTGTAAATCGAGTATTAGGTGTAGCTAAGTAGCGAGAAATTTTCAAAACATTTAAGTTCTTTCAAATGGTTTTGATAGAGGATTGTTTGCAGTTAATTTCGTGAGATTAGTTGGATTGCCAGGTGACTTTTTCTTGAATTTTATCTAAGCGCCATATGACATTGAATTTGTATTGAATTAAAATATTAGTGCCAAATTTATTCACACGTTTTATCATGAATTGCTCTGATTGAAAACATTTCTTTTTCACTGACAAAAGGTATAAGTATTGATACCTACCCTCAACCCCGATGCTTTAGATTATATTAAACAATTTTTATTTATAACACAGATAATATAATTGAAATCCATCTCGCGTACGATATTCTATTTCATCATTCTAACCCATAAGTTCAATGTGTCAAAATCATAATACATTTTAACATGAGAAATGAAGCTGTATGGTCACGCAGAAATGTATTGAAAAGCAACCAGAAAAAAAAAATCTAAAAGAAAAGGGTGGTGGATTTTTCTTTTATTTTTTGATGTGTTTGCGTTTCTGTTCTAAACAGCACCCATGTTTTATATCCGCGATACATGATCTGAGTCCAACGGACAATTTTCCACTCCATTTAAGATTATTAAATTTTGCCATAGAATACAAATCACGTGCGCTTGCTGAATTCAACTATATATAATATATTGATTAAGAGGACATATAGCCCAACAAGCCAAAACAATGGGGAAAAATAGAAAAAAAGAATTCAATATTATGATAATTGAGTTCACTCATATAGCTAAATAACATAAATTTATAAATATTTTCTTTACAGAAGCTGATGATTTGAAATTATTTCTGCAATATGTTTAGAAAAACAGCTAGAAACAGAACAATAAATATTTCACATTTTTTATTTAAATGTGTACATATTTATAGAGCCAAGTTGATTATCTGCTTGCGACCCTGCTGTTTCTAGGTCTGTTCTCTTTTTCTTTTCATGAATTATATGTTTCCGCATCAATACTTTTATTATTGTTAGTTTAACTAACTATAGTAGCGCTATAAGTATAGAGTGAAAGGTTTCTTAAAAAAAATTAAAACAAGGAATTAATAATGTTGTTTAATAATTATGATTAGAATTAAATTAAATATTATTTTTTTATATCAAATTAATAAATGATAATTAATAATATATGTAAAAAAAATGGGTCTGTTTTTTTTTTTGATTTAGTATTTAGGCTGTTTCTTAATATTTCGCTGATTAAATTCATTGTTGAATTACATTCAGATGTATAATAACTATGAATGCGATAATCACAAACTAAATAATAATATGGCCACGTCTAAAAGTAAATAAGTGAATATATTCATCAAGAGAACTGAAATTAATTTTCATATAAATTATTCTTTTAGGGGTTTATGGTAATATTAATGTGGCGACTAGTAACGGTATTTATTAGTGTTGATTTTCATCATGGATATAAATTCCCACCGTGGGCAAAAATGTTGTCTATTATTATTATTGTTCGTTATAAATTCTTTATATAAAACTTTATTAGAGAATTTCTCGTGGTTTCCAGAAAAAAATATATTGAAAGGAAATCATTATTGTATTGAACCTTCTGTAGGCAAAAGAAAATACGCTGAACACATTAAAAATGAGAAATCTATATTTATAATTATATTTCGTTATATATGCCTTTACTGGTAAAACTTTTAAAAACTAAAAGTTTAAGAATATACAAAACAGACAAATACTGGTATATTGGTTGTGTCGCGCTGTATAAACGCTTATTCTAATCTCAAATTATTTAGTGATACATATTTCTAAACACATAATACATACAATGAATGTAAGCAAAACATAACTAAGTATTAAATTCACTTTGGTGTTGTATGTGTATTTTCCACTGTCAACATATCTATAATATATGATTAGAGAATATATGCTTCAAATATATATTACTTAAATTACCAAAAACTATTTTATTTTATTGTAGTTATACCAAAAATTTCATTCCAACACCTGAACATGAGATTTTATTTTCTGCTGTCGGGAGTCAGGAATGGTTTTTTGGTTATTTATATCACATATTTATTTATACAAAGTACAATTCGCACGATTTCGGAATAATTTATTTGATCTTTTTCTTCTAAATATAATCAAAGCAAAGAAAAAAATACACACACAAATAAAGTGCCTCAATGCAAAATAAATAAACAAAAGCGAAGTAAAACTTTAAAACAATGTTTCCAATCACACATTAAGTATATGATAAAATAAACATTAGCTACAAACACAACTACAACAATCATCAGTCGTCATTACCCAACATCAAGGTGCATTTAAGAAATATAATAATAATAATAATAATAAGCAAAACAAAACAAAACAAAACAGAAAACAATGCTTGCCGGAATTTGTTCTGTACTTTTGCGGTATAAATTTATTTACCAACTTTTATTGCGCACCGCACACTTCAAATCCTTCTAATTTAATTTAAAAGAATTATGTACTTCAATTTTGTAGTGTTAATTTTCATAAATAAAAACTGTGAATATATATTTTTAAATAAAATTATGATTTTCGAAAGATTTTTAAGGAATTTAAAAAAAAATAAGTATTGGTTTTGTGATTTTTTTTTATTGTTCGCTTTTTTGTTCATTTTGGTTTTTCCCAGGATTCCCAGTGCTCACTTACCAACCAATAGACACAGAATTTTGTTCTGCTGAAAATATATATGTTTTGATCCTACTATGATTTTCAGTTCGTATTTAATTTTGTAAAAGATTTGATAAAAAAGTATGTTAATTATCATTTAATAAACGAGAAAAACATTTTATATTGAAAATTCATATATACGTAGGGTATATTTGTCCTTACCACATTTCATTGACATATACATTATACATACTATTTTAATTCTCTTGAAAAGCTTGCTCTTGCTTTGATTTAAAATCTCTGATGGTTTTTTGTTCTTGGTACTCAAGTTAGTAATAAACACTGCAAAGTATTAAATAAATTGAAACAAATATATTTTCAAGATGGTAAAAGTCTGCGTCTTTTAGTAACAAACTTAACATTAATTAAGTAATGTACCACTGGCAGCTTATTTTCGTAATTTCAGTAAAAATTATTGTTCTTAGTACATACTACCAAAATTAATATTCTCAAACGTTTTTATAAACTTTAGATCAATTTTTATGTTGAAATATATGAATTTTCTTTTACTCTTCTAAACTAAATATTTCTTTAATTTTTCCCAGCTTTATGTTCCACTTGTATTTTGTATCTGTTTTATGGCCATAACCAACCTTTAATTGTTCATAATTTTTTATTTTTAGTTAATTTCATTTCCTGTACCTATATGTCGCGTATACGTTAGAATATGAGAATTTTGTCCCGCTGGAAAAAGTAAAAGAAAAGATTATTCCGGCAGTGAACGGAAACCAAGTTATTAATATATAAAAGGCGCTTAACATAAAATAACTTGATTTATTTCTTTAAGCAGAATAAAAAAAAAAAAAAAACTAAAAAGGAAACATCTCTGCTTAATACAATTATTGGCTTGATAGTAAATATTTTATATTATATTTTTATTGTATTGTGTGTGTATGTGGGCAATATTTTAAAAGGTTTTCATGATTAAAATAATTTCAAATTTCGCTCGTTCTTTTAATGCAACATTTAATTGTGCACATTTTGTAAATTTAGGACATTTAAAAAATAACAGTCAGTGTGTTTAACTGAAAATTCATTAATTTGTGAGAATTATTATTTTTACAAAATATTAAAAAAGAAAAAAAAACAAATATTGATGTTTATAAATCATTTGAAGCTAAAACTGGTAACATTTTAAAAAAATATATTCAATTTTATTATAACAATATCATAATTTTGCTAGAAAATATAATTTCATTGAATTTCATTTAACTCATACATCGCTGAAAATACGATATTCATATTTAGTTGATGCTATTGGATATCAAAATGAAATAATACGGTTATTGAATTGATTATTGTTATCATTATCAATTGTGTCCTATGATTTAACAATATCAGTCACTTATTTTAATTGAATTGTGTATGGTCTTTTATGTGATGATTATGATGAGTGAACAAATAGAAATTTTATGAAAACGTTTAATTGAAATTGAATATACGTAATATCAATAACAAACATATGAATAAAATAAAATAAATCTATATTATTGGTTGAATTTATACAATTTGATAATTGTATTGTTCACTGGGTTTTACTTGTATTTTTTATTATCTCTTTTTTATTTTTCTGGAAAATTTATAACTTGGAAAAAAAATTATCATAAATATTATTAACAATTAAAGTAAAAAAAGACGTAAAGAAAATATTTTTAAATCAAATAATATTTCTTAGAATGATTTTATGCTGCACAGCTTTTCAAAATTGTTATTGATAGGTTTAAAAAAATTATTATCACAATCATTTACGATTTATGTTAGATTCAAATGTTCATTGAGATATGGTGATTGTGATGTTTCTAAATATATACTCAAAGAATACCCTCGTAGAAAAGATCTCTCATAAATACAACAATCATAATTATAATAATCTCTTTTCTTTGTTTTAATATGTATTTATAACAGATTGTAAAATAAAATATTGTATATATATATATATTGATATAATGTCTTATGGCTTACTGCTGGCTAAATAAATAAATAAATAAACATATGTTGGTTCACATATTTCTTCCATGTTATTTGGATAGGAAGTTTATATTGAAACAGTGAAAAACCTACAATATGTATAATATTTTTACTTAATTTTTGAGAATATTGACCACTTTTTGAAAAAAATCGAATACTTATTTGTTTCGCAAATTTATTTTTGTTTGTGCACTTTTGGAAAAGCGGGCAAAATTTGCCATTTTTTTTTCTAACACGTCTTCATGTGTACCAATTGGCAGCTTGTTAAATTAATTGTTAAGTTTTTCAATCGATTGAAGATAAAAAGGAAACGAAATAAATATTTCGCTAAATTTATTTAGCCATGGTGCTAATTATTGAATTTTATCTCAGGCGATATTTAAAACATTTGTATATTAAAAGATGCGAGCTTTTAAAAATATGCGATAAAATTCTAAGGTCAACATCCAGAACAATTATATTTAATATTTATATTGCCTGTAAATAGCACAACATTTATAGATAGAATAGAGCTCTCAATAAATATAGATGTACAATTATTTCCTATAAGTCGCAGAAATTTTGTTTTAGTAGGCTTATTCCCCAAACCTAAGAAATATAAGAATGGTAATCAATGATTTTCATTTAAATAAATTATATGTAGATTATTTACATATACAGAAATTAGTTTATTGATATAATTAATAGTACTTTAAAAGTTTCAAAACAATCAATAACAATACTTCAAAGAGAATTAAGGAATGCAGATCAATTGTATAAGCAAGCTACCAAAAAAATAATAAATGATATCAACCTTATTAACTTTTAAATTGACAAGTTCACACAGTGAATTCGTGAAAAAAAAATAGAATGCGTTGAAATTATTATTTAAAAAAAAATGGCAAAGGTTTCTTGTGCTGGACTTGTGTAGAAATAAAATGGACTATGTCTTTTAAGATAGATTCTTTCTGATCACAATACAAAAATATCACAGAAAAAGAATTTTCTTTGTAAATTATATGACAATAGTATTATTATTTGAATGAATAACATGCTGCAGCTCCGCTGATCTCAAATTTTATGGCAAATACCAAAAACTTTATTTTGTGTAACTTCAAAGAAAGCGACCTTCCCTTTTGTTTTATTCTTACTTTTGTTACACCATACCAGCAATGAAGATGAAAGACACGTAGACATAACACGAACATGCAATCTTTCAGAAATGTACTATTTATAATGAAATTGCATATCGAAAGAGAACTCTTTTCATTTAAACGGGCGGCGGCACTGTCTGGCTTTATATAAATTAAAAACTATACACAATAAATAATTCAATGTCAATAGCGACACCTTAACACGTCTCATTTATATTTTTATTTTATTTTTTATAGTTTTAAGTTAAGATAATTCTTTTGTTTGCTTACTTACCTTGTTTGTCCTCTCTATATATTCATTTCATTTTAAATGGTCGCGCGTGTACAGTTTAAAGTTTAAGTGTCATGCTACTTATATTTTACTATATATTATTTTTATTTCTTAATTCAAATTCAAATTTAAAATTCAAATAATAGTTAAGCTAAGAATTGATGATAGTTTAACATAATGAAAAAGTAAGTTGGTAGCTATTTGTATTAATTGTCAGCTTCAAAATTATAAATAAATTATAATGGATCTAGTGATTTATAACGACATTGAAAACATAAAACTATTTTATTTTTTTTAAATTTAAATTTCTTTTGAATTAAGGAATAAACTATTTATGGTTATTACAGAAAAATCTTCAATAACCAATTCTATCTAGAAACGACAGATATATTCTCACAATCACACTTGATCTCATTTTTGAGCATCTAACTTGGACTGGCATGAATTAATTAAACTGAATTTGAATAATTGACGAAATGCTTTTGGATCTGTTCTATATACCAATAATTCGAAAATAAACTTTTTCATTGCGTTACTGCCATATAAATTGGAATTTTGCTATTCCAAAACTTAACATAATTACTTATTTAAGGGTACTTTAATGATGGATTAAAAAATGAACAAATACATAATTAATAAAAAACCGATTATGTGCAATAACATTGACCAAAACTCTCTATACAATTTTGATTTACTTGTTTTCCATCGAAGTTTATCTTTAAATGTCAGTGATTTATTACAAAAAATACAAAATACAATACAGAAAACTTTAAATTTAAAAGTAGTGAGTTCCCAAAAATTTAGTATTTCATCACCTCCCAGATATAAATTTAATTCTATTTTATCAGACACATTTTTTTTTTATTTATTTAAAATTCATTTGCCCCATTTTTATTTAGGTATTTTGTTTTATTGGGATATTTTCATGATTCTAGCTGTTTTTGTTTTGTATTGGTTTTAAAACCCTATTTGCGCTATATTGAACATATGGAACTCGACTAAATCGAATACTTATTTTCATTCGTATTTGGCGGGTTGTTTTAAAGCTTATTAAGTAGCCAAGCAGGTATATCTACTAAAATTCAAAATTATACAACACAATATGTTTATATTTTATAGAAATTAGAGACACGGCAATATAAATAAATAGTTAAAATAAATTATGTTTAGAAATAGAATCGATATAGAAATTTAAAATTGATATAATGGACAATTTGTTTTATACACCATGAGTGAGTTGAATGAATTAGTGTTCTTTTTTTTGTTTGGAAAATTAACATTATTATTTATAATATTATGATAATGATCGGAACTATTAAATTCAAAGTGTCTTAGCCATCTGTGTTCAACTATTCGTAATCGTATACGATAATTATCGTATTTTATGTTGAACTTAGTTTGCTGTATAATCGTATCGTATTAATTATAATTTGTTTTGAGTATTTAGAATATCTTCTGATGAAGGGAACGATAGTTATCCCGAAAGCTAAAAATCAACAATTGTGTGTTTTATTTCTCTATGCTGAAATAAGTACTCAAATTAAATTATAATTAATAATTATTGTATACGTATTCGAATTCGTAAATATTTCCTCGTTCATAATTACACACCGGAGATTAGTAAATTATTATTCGTGTTTAAAACTACCACCTTAAAAGATGAAATTTAATTCTATAATTCCCTCTCCGATTGCTTTCATGGATCGTAAAATATTGTTCTAAACGCGTCTTTATAGACAATAATAATAAGTGATCGCACTTCATAGAATCAGTAAAACATTAAGAACCTCTATTTTTAAAATAAAGGTTTTCCAAGCCCTGGAGTAAATTATATATAAAATTGAAATAATTGATTTAATGAAATCTTCAATTTGTATGCTTTTTGTTTTTGTTTTACTTTAATGAAACTGCGAGCGCTAATCTCATCGAAAAAATATATTGTATTTTATAAGTTATGTCTATACATTCAAAGATATTTCAGTAGCAGCTCCTACTTGGTGCATTTAAATATGATGGCCAGTTTAATCTGAATACTGATTCCGAAAATGACTTTTCTTTTTTGATGTGTTTCCTACTTTTGTATTTGTATTGACATTTGTGAGAACCAAATCAAATAAAACAATGCATCTGTTATGAAATCATTCAATATATTGCTAAAAAATCATATTTAAAATAAAATTGATTTCGTCTTAAATTTACCACTCAGAAATATATATAAAATTAATTTTGAAAATATTTTAAGATAAAAATAAAAGAGACAGAAACGACAAAAAGACTCGAAAATATTATAGATTAAAGCCAATAAAATATATATTAAAGTTTCATTTATTATAATTGCATATAATGTAAATTAATTTAATTCAATTAAATTAAATCAAAATTAGTAGGGCAACTATGTTAATAAAAAATTATAAATCGAAAATAAAGTAATTATTTTTTCGGCAATTGATTTGAATAATTTTAAAATTTCAACTTTAAACATTCTATTCTCTCTAATAGAGCGTTTAAAAAAATAGTATGTAATAAGAACATACTTAATTTGTATATTGTAACGAACCTCACCAAAGATAATCATATATAAAAATGATAAACACAGCAGCACCACAACAATTTTCATCTTAAATTCTATTTTGCGCATAACGAAATAGACGCATTCAATGCTTTAACAGTTTACTTCGCAAAATTAAACTGTGCTGAATTTTTGCTTGTGTCTGCTATTTATTAGGATCAAATTCCGCATGGAAACATGATTATTAATTTCTTACTAATATCCTTAAAAGATATGCCATTTCGAAATGTTTTTGTATTAATATTTGAATAAATTTTAATTTTAAAATCGTTTTTACATTAGTTCGATTTGAGTAAGTATTGATTTTAGTATTTAGCGACATACATCAATAAGTTTTGAATAATATGACTAATGCTTTTAATTATTTTGTGTAGCCTGCAGTATAAAAAG
>JAABKK020010118.1:0-23322 GCA_011634745.2 Catotricha subobsoleta
AGTTTCTCACATCAACTACTATCCTAGAAGCTCCCGTTTTAATTTGGGGTAATTCGGTCAAGTATTTTCCGAGAAATTTGTTCGAACGTCCGTTGTTCCAAGCAAAATCCAAAATAAAACACCGGAGAATGGCCCCACCACAATCTTAGAGATACAAAGTAAACAAAGTATTATTAATTATAACATTCAAAGTATTTTTTTTACTCCTCTTCAAATCATATTATACTTCCACAAAAAGTAAATTTGAGACTAGCAAGATACCCTCTACTACTTGAATAAAATAAAAATTAAACTGAGAGTGCATAGAGAAAACACACGGTTTATTGGAACTTATGAACAGTATTAATTCCTTTCTCCAGGTATTCCAGTCAAAATTTCAATAAAATATATTCTACTTCAACGTTTCGAAGTTTGGTTTACTTCTTCATCAGGGATAAAATGAATACAATTAGTTATTACTTATATCGTCAATTTTAAAATTCTCATTTTTACTTTTTAATATGTTCATTTAACAAAAGTTAATCAAGTTATGAA
This sequence comes from Catotricha subobsoleta, assembly GCA_011634745.2. NCBI lineage: Eukaryota > Metazoa > Arthropoda > Insecta > Diptera > Cecidomyiidae > Catotricha > Catotricha subobsoleta. Next base: position 535 of record JAABKK020010118.1, read on the forward strand.
CAGTATGTTTAGAACCTTCAGCTTCAATATCGTTGCGCCTTATTTTGATTTTAACTCTTCAAAACTTTTGTTTTCGAGACAATTGGAGATCTTAACAGAAATTGAATTTTCCTCTATTACATATTAATAATATTCTGTTATTTGTATTTGTTATCTGTTGATTATATGTGCCATGTGGCAGTCAAATTTCGACAATCATAAAAGTTTTTAAATATGTATACTTTTTATATTTATACATATTTACCTTGCAGCTGTAAGAGTATATTTTAACAGTAGCCGAAAAATCGTGATATTAATTATAAATTATAAAATTTCTATTTTGTACCCATTTAATTTATGTTCAATTAATGAGCTATTTTCCCAAGATTGGAAAATAAAACTATAAATGTTCTAAGCGCCATCTAATAGTTTCTAGACATACCTTTATATCCAAATTTGTATCTGTCACTGGTAAAATAAAAATTTCATTACTCACAAATTGGTAGTACTGCGCAGTCAGAAATTATTATTTGGCATTTGTGTGTGTATAATATGGCGTCAAAAGCCAGTTCTGAGGTGAGTTGTTTACAAAATTATTAAAAAAACTATGTGATAAACTAAATTTAAATAAAAAATCAAATGTTCAATCAATACATAAATATCATATTTGTTTGGTGACATCGCAGTTTTGCAAAATTATGTGACTTTTATGAAGCTAAAATGTTTCTAATTGTGGTGTAGCACGCCCCAAAAGAGTAATTTTCATTAATCGAATTGGCTCGTACATTGTCAAATCATTGGTTACAGTGCCGCATTTATATATTTTTCATATTAAATACGATATCATATCCAATGTTAAATGTATGAAGTGGAAGCCGATGTCGATTTATATGGAACTATTGCTGGCGGCTAAGTACAAAACAATTTTGTTCTTTAGTACCTTCATAGGTACGAATAGGAAAAAAAAATAATGTGGGTCGATGGTCAAATTAACGATGTGTCAATTTTTTCTTTTAATTAATTAAACATTAGATATCCACACACTAAACAAAAGAATTTTTCATTATTGTTATTATCTAATTTTTTTTATTATTTTTTTTTTTTTTAATTAGTTCGTGAATTTTTAGTAAGTATGTATTGCATAGAGCTGATCGTTTATAAGAAAAAAGTGCTCTTCATGTCAAATATCGATTATATGAAAATTTGTATGAAATGTTCTTGTTTTACTTTTATTTTGTGCATTTTTTCTATTTTAGAAAATTGCCAAAAGTCAAAATTATCCTAATGGTATGTTTAACTGTGCCATCGTTTGATTATGTGGGCATTAACTTTTTACAATTGAAGTATACAATGAGAAATAATAACTTCATACATGTTTATTCAGTTGCTGTGCACTTGTTTTCATTTGACTTAGGCATTAGAGGTTTTTAGAAACAAATGTTCATGTTTTGTGAGAGTATTAATTCAGTATCATATCTAATTAAATATTATGTGGTCTGGTGCATTTATGATAAAAATATCTGGTTAAACAATAATATTTAGTAATTTTAGATTTGTCTCAACATTAATTAGTCGATCATTGTTCTCGTAGTTATTTTATTTCATACAATTTTAATTTTTTTTTACTATTAAGTATTACATAAAATGCAACACCCCAATAATTCCTTCTTATGTAACGACCAAACCTTAAACTCACAAACACCTGTCTATAATATAAACTATCAAAATTGCATGTGTTCTTTTTTTTTTTATTGAAATCGTTATGAATTTTGATTTTAATCCCTACTATTTCAACAATTATTTTCAGGTACATTGCACATTTGTACTTGAAAGCGGTTGAAACTAATGTCAATTATATTCGTTATGTAAATACTATTACATACATTAAAATGAATGCAGTCTGGTTTTCTGTGAGTCATTCACCAACATAACCAGTTTATATGAAAAAATATATTTTTTTTTTTACGGACAATTCATTTGACATTCATCAAGGTCCAAAATGGTATTTTAGTTTGCCGCGTAATGTTTATGTCATTAGATTTTTACTTAAAATAAATATGAAATAATGATATTTCAGTTCTGATTTATCAGATGATAGATTGATTTATATTATTGAAATAATGTTGCAAGCAATAATCTTGTCGTCAAACTGTTGTTTGCTAATTATCATTTTATTAACATATTATTATACATAATTTGTACTGCAGCCGGTTTAAAATTAACAACCCCTTTTTCTGATCGCTTAAAATAAATTTAAAAGAGATTAGTACATGACAATGTATTTTTAGATATTTAATTTGAATAAAAATGTAGATATTTTATTTTCAGGTACATAATTTCAACCTTTTTGTTTTCCTTATTTTAGACTTACTTATGCAATCTAAAAGCAATACTACACTGAAAATAAATATCCCTATTCTCAGACTGAGTGAATGTTGTGAAATGATAAATGCAATCAAACATTTTAATAGAAAGGGTGAATCATTTAAAAGGAAGAAACAAAACTGTACAAATCAGCGCATTGTTATAATATGCATTGTTGATTGTTCATAATTTGATATGCTATTTAATCAAATCACACCTTACAAACTATCGAAAAGTGTTATCTAATAAAAACATCTAACGTTATAAAATAAAATCAAATGCAATTCGATACAATACATGTTACAATTGTTACATATATGACGTATATTTTTATCTTCAGGGTGTCATGCACTCTATTTATTTGATTGAATACTTTAACAATATATTTCGAGGTCCTGATTATATAAAATTTAAATAATCACATTACACACATTCAATATGTTCATTCAATTGTCTTGTAATGAATTAATTTATTGTTATTTTTGTAGAAATAATATTTCATTTAAAAATGGTAACAATTTTGTTTTTTGAATTTTGATATTTTTATTCTTATATGTAATTCATATCAAATAAGACACGATAATAATAATTGTGTTTTATCTTATATTTGCAAGAATTTAGTCCTGTAAATATTATTGGAGTAATGAATCTATAATATCTTAATTAAAATGCTATTAAAATATAATTTAAAACATATTATTAAATTGCCGTGCATTAATTATGTTTTAATTACATAAATATTAAACAAAAATAAATCCTTTTCGTTCTTTTAAATATTCTTAATGAGGTATTTCACTTTTTCTAACACCCAGTTTTTTTGTATTCAAAATATTCTAGTAGCAAATGCAAACAATTCTATGTAATTAATTTTATTAATTACTCTTAATTACTCATTGAAATTAAGTTCTTAAAACATCTTCGGCAAAGAACGAAGTTTTGGTAGAAAATTTCCCTTCGCATTTGGTAGAAAATATCCCTTTTCTCACCATACAAACAACCATTTTTTGACATTTGTATGAAATCCGAAATAAAACGACACATTTTTGCGTTTTTTAAATCAAAATTTCTTAGTGAAAAACGCATCTGATCAAAAAATTAATATTTAATTCGTGAATTGCATAAAGTTTGTATTTATGTTATAAAAAGAACATCAATTATTTAGAGTGAAATACCTCATTATGTTAAACAATTTTCACTGCATCTAGTTGCAATCTAATATAAAAAAAAAGAAAAGAAGAAGAAGAAATTGTTATTACACAAGCACACATGATATGTGCTTCGTAGATAAATTCACGAAGGCTAATGATTTTATTTTTTATGATACAATCGAGTTTAAACGAATAAATTATATGTTTTGTTTACAAACAAAAAAACTTCTTTTTTTTTATTTTTATTATCAAATTATTTGTTTGAATCACTCGATACAGTCATCAAATTCATATTATGTATGTATTAAATGATATAATGGCCATTGAATGTTGAGAGGTGACAAAATTGAATTTAAATTATTCATTCATTCCAAAAATTTATATTTTGAATAAGCAAAATATTTACTTATAAATGATATCAAAGTAATTCTCAGGATGCTCATAGAGAATAAAATCGAAAAAATTACTTTGCTTTAAAAAAAAAAGAAAAAAATCCTAGTAAAAATTGAAATAGGGCGATGTGTTGCTGAGCAATAGAGATTTAAAATAACCTTTCATTTCGAATCCCTTTTAAAAATTCAATCTATACATACAGGGTGTCCCAGAACTAATAGTACAAACTTTAGGGGCAATTTTAAGCAAAAAAAGTCTATGGAAGGTAGGAAGATCGGAAATTAACCGTTACCGATTTATTGAGGTTTGAAATTTGTCGGTATGAAGTCGTCGATTAAATTACTTAAATGGTCATAGCTATCGGTGAAACGTAATTTCCGTCTCCTCGTTTTTTAGACTTTTTAACTTAAAATTACCCCATGAACACACCTCTAAAGTTTGTACTATTAGTTCTGGGACATCCTGTATATTAATACGCAGAAGAGTAAACAAAGTTTCAAAAAAGTTCTTTTTGCTTTATGTATAAAAGGAATGAACATTTCTTCTATGATTGAATTTGCGATGTGAAAGAATAATCATCTAAGTTCTAAGTATACTTTATTATATACTTTATTGAAATATAGTCACACAAATTCTAATATGTCTGTTTATAAAAAGTTTAAGGGACAATTAATGATATTTTTACATATTTTTAAGCCCTATTGAGTCAAGATGACTCAAATGCATGTATATCTCAGATTTTTCTGAAGTATTATAAGAGCCTTATCACAATTCCTAAATAATGGAAATAAATGAAAATAAATAATTCTTTTTAAGGGAAAATAAAAAAAAACCTACAGCCGAAAAGACACAATTAACAATAAATTTTGTTGTTGAAAATAACTATAGGAAAAGATCAGTTTAAACTTTTAAAGATGATTTTTCTGTTCGTGATTCAATTTTAGTAAGTAGGGTATAAAAGCCATAAACAGTGAACACAAAAATTTATCTCGAAAAATTTAGACGTATTTGATTATAAGTCGCAGTCAGTCATCGATGATTTAGTTTAGTTTGGGTCAGCTTCACTAAAAAAATACAATATTTGGTTTTTATTTTTAGCGCAGACCGAGGGCTAAAAAATTATTTCGGTGATACTGATTGAATTAGTATTGTAATAAGAATCAAACATTAAGTGGCGATATAAGTAATATTATAAAGATGAAAAAATAAGATATATCCTCGGATGACTTTTTTTTTAATGGATTGCAATCAAACTGAAATTTCATTGCTCCATCTATTAATCTATTGATTTTATTCTAAAATCTGATTATATAACCAATTGTTTTATATTAAAAATTATGACAGGATAAATTAAAATTTACTTCAAAAGTAGTAGTGAAAAGAAAGAAATATCGCCACTGACCCTTTTGCCAACGTCTATTGAGCATTATTATTGTTATTTTGCACTAAAAATTTTTGCTTAAAACGAGAAAATGTGCCTTGCATATTAATGTAATAAACTTTCCATAAAATTATTACAGAACACAAGAGAAACGTGATGTTTTACATAATTCGTGTACATGATTTCACGCTACTTAGCCCCACAATCAACTAAAACATTTTCGATTAATCTGACTAAAAATATAAGACTTTAACTGTTTTTGTCGCCGAGCATAACCTAAAATTGGTTCACATCACAATGAACAATATAAAATTATGCATAAAACACAATTCGCCAGACATTCAATGAAATATTTCTGTATTTTGTCATAAAATTGCGACATAACATTTAAGCAAACAAAAGTAAAAATATAGAAAATATTTTTTTTAATAAATATCAGACAAACAAAATACCGGTATGCTTATTTCTCTGACTGTTATCTCTGTATTTACCTACTTAATGTCTAGCGTAAATTTCAAAAATATGTGGTTTGATCTGGATAAACTTTTTTCACCGTGAATGTTTATTATTATTATTATTATTAATATATTGTTAGACTAACCAATATATTTTTCTGATCAAGATAAAAATAATTTGAAATAGAACTCAAATCGGTTGAAGCAGTTTGTGAATTTAAAGAGCATGAAGCTCAATTATGCTTATAGTATTCTGCATTAGAATGTTTGTGTTTAAATTGATTGTTAAAAGTAATTACTTATACGAGTATAACAACAATGTTTCGTTTGCAGTATTTACGTTTGGTGAAAATCGAATGTCTTATAAATCATGGGTGATATATTTAACAATATTTCCGAATAAGTATCATTAAAAGTAATACATAATACAGATAATATTATTTGATCGCCATAAAACAAAAGTACCGCCTAAAATACAAAACTTATCGTCGAGGACAATTCTCTCTTTCCATGGTCAATTTACTAGAATTTAATATTAGTTTTATATTAAATAGTTCCCTTGCTAGGGCCTCTTTGTTGAAATGAAGAAAAAAAATACAATTTTGCCGATTTAAAATATGAATTAAACGGAAATTTATTTTTTTAGGCGATCAATTTCTGTATTTTCAGGCGGTACTTGTTTTTTTCAGGCGATCATTTAAATTGTGTCGTTAATGTTATATAATTTTCGGTCACATCAAATTAAAACGTTATCTTAATAATATTCTATACTTGTTTTGTACATTTATAATATTTTATTGTTTTTTAAATTGCTTATGAAAAGAGCTAAGGCCAAATTAAGAATTAAGATATTATTTATTCTCATATGTAATTTAATGTCATTTATACTTGAAATATACATACCTATTTGTTTATTTTTATAGGTCCACAGTTCGATATAGTTTTAATGTCGAAATGAATGGGTTTTAAGTAATTATACCTTATAATTCAAATATTATTTTGTTCAAATATTCGGTTAAAATAAGCTATTCGTTTTATTTGATGTTTGAATTGTGATTTTATTTCAATATTATTTTTTTTTACCATTTTATATGAATTGAAATATTATTTTAAACATAACGTAATAGTAACTACTTATTTACATTTGTGCTAAATTATTTATTTCATAACTTGATTAAATACGGTTCTGAACTTTTGTTAAAAACACTTTTTTAAATAAACTTTCATGCATTTTCTAAGCGCCATCTAACAGTTAGTAGACATTTCTCACATAGTGGTCGCATTTATGAATAATAAATAAAAAAAAATCCATTCTATATTCAGTAATTGGTAGTACTGCGCAATCAGTAACTATTATTTGGCATTTGTGTGTGTATAATATGGCGTCAAAAGCCAGTTCTGAGGTGAGTTGTTTACAAAATTAATAAAAAACTATGTGATAAACTAAATTTAAATAAAAAATCAAATGTTCAATCAATACATAAATATCATATTTGTTTGGTGACATCGCAGTTTCGCAAAATTATGTGTTTTTTATCGAGATATATTGTTTTTAATAGTGGAATGGCACGCCCAAAAGAATAATTTTCATAAATCGAGTCGGCTCGTACATTGTCAAAATCATTGGCTACAGCGCCGCCGCATTCATATATATATAATTTTTTTTTTTCATATTAAATACGAAACACTTAATACTTATCCCCAATGTTATAAATGTATGAAGTGGAAGCCGATGTCGATTTATATGTAACTGCTGCTGGCGGCTAAGTAGAAAATAATTTTGTTCTTTAGTACCTTCATAGGTACGAATAGGATAGAAAAAAAAAATATAAATGTAGGTCGATGGTTAATTAACGATGTGTCAATTTTTCCTTTTAATTAAACAGAATCTTAGCGTTAGATATTCCACACACTAAACAAAATAATTTTTCGTTATTTAGTTATTTTTTATTTTTTTTTAACTTTTTTATTTTAATTAGTTGGTTCGTGAATTTTTAGTATGCATTGCCATTTGATCGTATATATGAAAGAACTGCTCTTCACGTCAAATATCGATTATGTGAAAATGTTCTTATTTTGCCTTTATTTTGTGCATAGTTTAAATTGCAGAAAATTGGCATTGGTCAAAATTATTATAATGATGTCTTTTAACAGAACCATTATTAATTATAACTAAGTATTTAATTCTTAACAATTTAAATTTACTTTGATAACTAATAAATTCAAAATTACTTTTATTTTCGTTTGACTTATTGGAAGTAAGAACTTATTTAGAATATTATAAGAATAATAGTATCGATTCCAATTCCAATTGACTGGTCTGATGTATTTAGAATACAAATAAATATTAATATCTGCTTGAACAATGGTTTATATTTGACGATTTTAATTATATCTTAATATTCAGTCTACAGTCTACGTTTCTATTTTATGAATTATTGCAGTAAATACATAGCATTTACACCGCACCAATCGTACATACTTTTATGTAACGGCCGAACTTTAAACTCACGAGCACCTGTCCATAATTATAAGCTATCAACATCATTCCGTTTTTTTTTTTTTTTTGTATTAAAATTAGTCCGAAGTTTAACTATAATTTCTACTATTACGTACTTACCTTGCATGCTAGTCGCTCAAACTAATGTCAGTAATATTCGTTAAGTAATTACTATTTCATTTAATTGAATGCAGCCTGGTTTTCCGTGTACGATTAACCCATTTAGAAGAAGGTATTATATTGATTACAGTACAATTGCTTGGCATTAATCAAGGTTCAAATTGGTGTTGAACATGCCCGCATAACAACTAGAAATTTTTACTATAAATTGGATCTTAAACCTTAATACTTAAATCGAAAATGTCAAATGATTTATTCACGTCTGATTATATTCAATAAGTGGATAGAAATCATTCATCATGTTAATTGTGTTATTGAACATTACCGAAAACTAACTGTAAACAAATATCCTAAACGTCAAAATTTGGCAAAAAATTCAGTCTTTGAAAATTTGTGTTCGTTATTATCGCAGCACTAATTTTCATTTTATTATCATACTTTATAAAATACTTAAAATCCAATTGATTGCGATTCAACCGGTTTTTATTTAAATAGAAAATTAGCAACCCTTTTGTTGATTGTTGAAAGTAAACATAAAAAGAAAAAAATATTTCAGGGTTTTACATTATATATATAATTAAAGATCAAATGAATTTGAAATTATTCTATGTCAATTTGCGGTATGGGAGATTCCAAATGCGCTTCTTATTGTTTAATTAAAACATAACAATTAATACACTTAGTTTACGAAAATTTTCATTTAATGACGTTTGTTAATATTTTAAAAATATGACATTGATGATTGTCTTACTATAAATATAATTAATAATTCTATAATGTATTAATTAACCGATATTTTCCGAATATTTAACAAATTTGTAATTTTTAAGTGCTTAAGCAGCACTTATTTAAAATTACTATTATTTTTTTTTATTATTATTACGGGTTAATTTGCTAATTATCTTAACTCATACTCAAATTCACACTTTTAAATTCGGTTTATTACTTGATTGAGTTAACTTTTTTTAATGCAGATAATTATGTAAATTATTGGTAATTTTGCTGTTCTTAATTTAATTTATGTTTTTGAAAATTATTTAGAATGTTTGTGTTATGTTTATGTTAAGACATTAATTGTAATTGTTTTTCTTAATTCTATTATATTCGATAATTGAATATAAATCATTTGAAAGATCGAAAAACATATTTTTATGTACAATTATCATAATTGTGATACATTTTTCAGTAATCATATTAAAAGTTATCCTAGATTCTTGTTTACCAAAAACTCTATAAATCTATAAATATAACTGCTCTCAAACTGAATTTGAGACAAATATGTACATATTTCATATAGGTTATTCTCTTTCAGCATCAGGGTGTCATGCACCTTCTTTATTTGATTGAGCACCTAGAAAATATATTTTGTGCCATATTACTTATAAGCTATAATGAACCTATATATAATTACATTAGATACGTTTCACTTAAATATTATTAGATTGCCATCCAGAAATAAAAGAAGCAATATTAGTTTAATACTTATTAGTTTCATACGTTTTTACTTGAATGGGTTGTTTTCTAATCAAATAACTGTTTAATTTGCAAAGATAAGATTACTGTCACTATAATCATTTTACCTTCACAGCAGACATTGAATTGATTTAATTCTTAATCATTCTTTTAAAAGATATTGTTTTGATTTATTTTATTTTTTTTTTCTTGTGGTTTTAGTCAGTCAGTTGTGTAATATCCGTAAATAATAGAAAATTAATTTGTGATTATTATATAATTATTTTATTGGTTATAATTAGATAAAAATATTTTTACAATTATTGTTATCATCTTCATATACTTATCAAGCTGTCTTTAATTTATTATCAAATAATATATATGGAAGCATTGTCTCAAATATGATGCAAAAACTAACATGAACATTGTCAAAATTTAATTAAAATGTATTCGCGTTATGAATACGATAAATATATAATCAACAAATTGTTCACAATGGTCGAAAAATGTACAAAATTATATATTTCGGGTATGCAAATGTTTATGCTATTGTTAGATTCAAATTTCAATGTTCAAATATTTTGTGCTTTTATTTCATTTTTGAAAAAAACAAAAATTAAAGTATTGGTTTCGTGATTTTTTTTTTGGCACTTTTATTTTCGTGTACCAGTCGTGTACAAATTCATTGGCAGCTTGTTTTTTTTTATATTATTATTCCTTCCATTAAACCAAACTAATTCAATTAGTTATAATGTTTGTTACGAATGCGTAAAACATTTTATATAATATAACAAATTTTACATTTGTTGTTATGCATGACGATGATTATTTTGATTCAAAATTTAATCTGCCTGAAGGCGTAAGGCTTCTGCCACACATAATATTATCCTTTCATATTACAATATTTTTATAGCAGTGATAATGATACTTTCTTTATCTCAAAATCTAAAAGCAAAACAAAGAAATGAGTTGCTATATTATCTTTATCGCATATTGTAGCCGTCAGCGATTTCTTACTCTAGAATTAATTTTTTTTTCTTCTTTATTATCGCCTTAAAAGAAAAAAAAAATGAATAATAAATGAAGAAATATTAAAGGTGTAGAAAGGCCATTATGCAAAAAATACAATAACACTTCTCTCGATAATAATTAATTGCCAGTTTAAAATGGAGACAATGGCTTTAGTAATAATTTTGTTTAATTTTAAATATCGTATATATATAAGCATTTAGTGCACAATAAATATTTATGATAGCTATATAATTAATTAATATTTTTCATTTTAAATATAATATCAACGTTATTAAAATACGTTATGACATGCATTTAATTATGATATAATTACTACTAATAATACTAAAAATTAAATGATAAATAAATCATTTTTGTTGCTGTTAAACACATTTTGTGTATGTATTGTCATAGAACCTTCTGAATTCTAATTCAATAAAAGGTATTCATAAAAATGAAATATCAATTTGATTTACTATATCGAAATACAATAATAATAACATATACTTAGATTAATACCACCGTCCAATATTTATGGAATGCATTGCACATGATTCTTAGTAAATTAATGCATGATGGCGATCAAGCTGTATAATATACCTATATAATTTTTAACACACATATTCATATTCATATTCAATTTAAAAAGGCATAAATCATATTTTTGTATATAAACAGAATAATTCTTATAATGCTTTAACAGCAAATTTCAATATTTATGAGAAATGCTTAACGCAGCAAAGTTATCTTATATGCGCATTGCATTAAATAGATATTATCGACTTTATATATTTATGTTTTAATTTTTATCATAAAATAAATAAATATTAACTAAAAATTTTAATGATTTCTTCAATGAACATCGGACTAATAGTACATATTTATTGAATTATGAATCATAAAGTATGGTTTAGATTATAAACATTTGTAAGATGACTGGCTATATATTCAAGAATGGAAAATAAGATAAATCGAGCAAAATGTGAAAAGTATGATTTTCTTTTTATCGATTTCAATTGTGTGCGTGTGTGTTTGTGTGTGTGTGTGTTTGTGAGTATGTGTTTCCATTGTATATATAAATATTTGCAAGTTTGCTCATATACTAGGACTAGGAGATACAAGCTTTTACGTCTTCTTTCTTTTGTATTTTATTGGTAGTTGCTTTCACATGGTGCTCATTTTGGCAATCGATATTTGTACAGCGGATGTAAAATTATAAAATAGCGTAAATAATATTTATTGTGCAATCAAATTAAAATTACTAAATTTCGGAAATTTATTTTGTTTTATTTCTTGGCAGCCTGCTCCATCCATATAAACCTATTGATTTTATTCTAAAAGCAGTATAAAATGAGTACTGATTATATAACAAAAATGTTTTAAGTTACAAATTATGTTTGAATAAATTACTTACTTCAAAAGTAGTAGTGAAAAGAAAGAAATATCGCCACTGACCCTTTTGCCAGCATCTATTGAGCATATTATTGTAATTTTGCACTTAAAATTTTTTGCTTAAAATGAGAAAATTGTTGTGCTTTGCATATTAATGTAATAAATTTTCCATAAAATTATTACACGACACAAGTGAAACGTAATTCTTTTTTTTTTTTTACATAATTCGTATACATGATTTCATGCTACTTAGCCCCAACTAAAATATGTTCGACTAATCTGAGTCGAAGAAAAAAAAAATATTTTCTTTAATTGTTTTTGTCGTCGAGCATAATAACCTAATCACAATAAACAATATAAAATTATGCATAAAACACAATTCGCTATTTAAATAATTAATATTTCTGTATATTGTCATAAAATTGCGACATTACATTTAAGCAAACAAAAACAAAAAGATTGCTAAAAAAAAATCAGACAAACAAAATGCCGGTATGCTTATTTCTCTGACTGTTATCTCTGTACTTACCTACTTAATGTCTAGCGTAAATTTCAAAAATATGTGGTTTGATCTGGATAAACTTTTTTCATCATGAATGTTTATTATTGTTATTAATATTATATACATATAGTAACTATTAGACTAACCAATATATTTTCTCTGATGAAGCGAAAAATAATTTGAAATAGAAATTGGATGAAGGGCATATAAAGCTCAATATTGCTTATAGAACTCTGCATAGAATGCTTAAATTGATTCAAGCTTTAATCAAATATTTATTGTTAAAAGTAATTATATAACGTGACAGTGCGCGACTCCGCAACAATCTTTCGCTTAAAGTATTTATAATTTTGTGAAAATTTGTTATCGCATCAATCAATGTGGTAATTAGTAATACTTTCTAATGAACACGTCTGTTACATTCAATTATATTCTACCACGACTATGGTTATGTAATAAAAAAAAAAAAAAAAACTATGCTAAAGATTTAATTGGAAATGATCTAATTAAATTGATAAAAGTATATTAATTAGGTAATTGGTTCAAAAATATTCAAATTAAACAATAATAAATGTTGTGATTATCACGCAAACATCAATACATTATTTTTTGTTCAAATATTTCGTTCTTTTAAAATGTGCGAGCATTTCTATTTTAAACTTTTTTGGTTAAATTATAGTGTTGGATTTCGTATTAGTTTATTATCCAAAATTAATTGAAATAATGATTATTATGAAAAAGGTTTTATTTTATTTTATTTATTTATTTATTTTTTGTTTATTAAAATAGCCATATCTTGTTTTTACAAAATGTTTTGTGGTGTTCTGCTTAATCAGCATAAACTTTCTACTCCTATCTCATCCAACTCGCATCTTTTTATAATCATTGTGATGTGATTTATGTGTTTATTGAGACAAAATAAAAAACGTTTTTTTTAATAAATTATGTTTAAATTCACATGAAATTCAGTTATTTTAGATATTATTCAATTTTTATAAAAAATTTCGAACTTTTGGTTATACTTTAAAAACAAGTATTGTATGAACAAGAAAATGATAATTTTTATTTGATTTATTTCCACCACTTCAATATTTTAATTGAAAATTATAAAACTTAAATATCGTTTTTAATCATTTTGATAAACAGCCGGATTAATTTTCGAAAAAAAAAAATATACTTTGACCATCCCTGAAATATCATATAAAAACGAATAGATGTATGCTTTTAAGCAGTCAAGTAGCATTAAAAATCAATAACTAAATCGAAGAACATAATTTTTTGACTCCATTTAGAATAATTTATACCACATTAAACACGTATATACATACCTGCCAAGCCTATAAAATTATGACCAAATTTTATATCAGATAACATTTACCCAATGGAATATGTTATTATATAGGGCATTCGTAATCCTAGTTATATTTGTGGTAAAGGTAGAATTCAAACGTTGAAAGATAGAAAATTTAATAGCTTATAATTTGAAAATTAGTTAATAAAAAAAAAACTCTATTCTTCTTTACATTTTCGCTATTATTAGAAAGGTTTAAAAATATAAATGATCAATATAACATTTTAATTTGTCGCTGTTCGCTTATTGGTTTTGCAAAGAACATTAGTTCTTTTCACAATAGAATTAATCTTAAATCAAGATTATGCTCGAAAACATTTTGGTTTTTCTGAAAGCTATCCTTTTGTTATTTCCGTATATTAATAATATTGTATCTAACCTTAAGTTCATAAATTGTGAACGACATATTAGTATAATAAATGGAATTGTAATATGATATCTGTCTTAAAATAGACAATATATATTTATTATATAAATTAGACAATATAATAACTATTTTGAAAATGTGTTATTTTATGAAAACAAATTGATTAAGTTGTATTAAGTAAACACAGAATTAAGTCGTATTGAGCACTACCAAAACTATAAATATAGTAGTGAAAAAACTGAAACTATATCCGATTATTATAATTAGTTGATAATTAAAGCGTAAAAGAAAAGTCCATTATCCTTAAAGTATATTGATAGAAAAATATTTACCCTTAGGTGCCCTTCATTGAAATAAAGTATACATTTGTTATGAAAATCAAAAAAAAAAAAAAAAAAACAAAAACAAAAACGAAGGAAAGAAAGAATAATACCACCATCCATATTAGAAATACCACTTAGCACCAATACATACAAAAAGTTAAAGAGAGATTCGATATAAAAGCTAATAAGAAAAAAAAATTATTGATTATTCTATTTTTTGGTTTGCAAGGATATTTATTTTATACCTTTCTACTTTACAATCTATATACAAACATCGATTATATTTATATTATGTATATACAGTTATTTATAATATTCACGAACAGGAACATCGAATATGAGCAAACCGAACGAAGAGCCATAATGTGTAGTCTATTGTACCCCTCTATAAGGTATGTCGGAAGATATAAATACGTATGATTTTTATTCTATAGGTACATATAAATCTATTACTATATTGATCATTTCATTTTCAAATGGTTTCAAGGCACGCAAAACGATATAATTATACCCACCTGCAAAATCCACATTTTGCAAAAAAATAAAACCTAATTCTATATATTTTATGCTTATGTGGTTGTAGGATATATAAAATATTATTTGAGAAAAAGAAAAGAAAAAAATTTAACAATAAAATGAAATAAATGATTATTTATATAAAAGAAAAAGAAAAAAAAAACTATCGGTAAACGGTAACCATCTACCTACTTAAATTAGAATTAATTTCAATAAACATTATTATATTATTACTTAATAGGTTTTATTAATTTCAAAAACATATTTACGTCGGTTATTTTTTTTTTTTATTTCTAAAACTAACTGTGCCCTATAACCCAAGTATTTTATATACTTTTTATAGGATTGCGATAAATATTTTTTTCTTGACATTATAATTTCATTATAATTCCATTTATAAAAAATAAAAATAAAAAAAGTTATAATAATAAGAATATTGTGATTATCACCTGCTTAAAAGTAATCTTCCTTCATTCTTACAATTTGCGTCACAAATAAATTAATAAAATAAAAGAAGGAAAAAAATGATAATAAAATTTTCTGTAGTTATATATTTTAAACGGTCTGGTACATTGTATAATAGACCCTTTAAAGAAATTTCTTTTCAATTGGCCTATCAACTAACGACAACCAGTAAATTATCTATAGACATAAGTGACCATAAAAATTTAATTTAATTTGCTTGATGCTAAAGTTTTCTATATATAAGTACGTCATTTTGTTTTTTTTTTTGTTTTGCTTATAATACGAATGCCTTAAATGATTCATATTACAAATACTTACTGCTCGTGTTTATTTATTTATATTATTTTATGTTGACTCTCCAACTCTCCATGCATTATATAACAATTATACTTTATATGCGCATACAGTTATTCCTCCCAAAGCTGATCATTTACACCGATTCTCAACAATTTCGCGTGTTTTTTTTTGTTGTTGTTTGTTAAATTCTTCATATATCGGGTCTTGTATAGGACGTGTCTAATATATTTCTGTTTAACGTACAACAGATACTAGACTAGTTTGATTGTAAGTTTTTTTTTTTTTCTATTGGGTTTTCATACAGAAATGTCAGTGTGATGTAGACTGTATAATACATATTAAGCTGTGTATACCTCAATATTGAATCTATAATAAATGATCATCAATTGATGTTCATTGGTTTTTACGCCATTTAATTATTTATATCACTTATTAAATTTTATAATGCATTCTAACATATATATTATTTAAAAAATATATACAAACGTAATTTTTATTATTGTGTCGGATTTCTTAATTTCGGATTATTTAAATTCTATAATGAGAATTGTACAGCTGTAAATATATGAATGTTTGTTAAAAGAGCGAAGTTCAGTAATATTATGATTATAATTCTAGTCAGCATAATAGGACTGACTGATGACGCTAACATTAAGACATTAAACATATGGTAGAAATAAAATTTTATACAAAAGTTCAAAATATATTATATAGAAAATAATGGTGCAAACTATACACTTTTCAATGTCTTCTTTATTTATTTACATTTTAGCAATTAAATAAACTTCACAACTATACTGTTTCATTTATATATCATTGATAGAATGGTTTATTATTAATATAACTAATATTTACCAGAAAATATTAAATACCTGTATGCGATTATCATTAAAAATGTCGTTAAACACGTGAATGATTAATTTCATACGGTTGCATTTAAGTATGTTTAATTAATATCTGCAAATAACTGGATCGATTTGCTTCATACTTACTGTGACAGAAATTTAAATTAAATATTTCTCTTAAAAAAAAAAAATAATGAAAAGAAAAATTAGCGTATTGAATTTACATGAATCAGGTAAAATATCTGATCTACGTCGTATTTGCTACAAATTAAGCAGTTTACATAAATATCAAAAAAAAAAAAAAAAAACTTTAGCAATGAACATTTAATAAGTTCATATTATCTACAAAATTTTTGTTAACTACTACTTAAATGATTCACTTTATTGTTAATCATGCAACATTCATATACGCAAGCATTATTATTTTTTCTACAGCCAACAAAACAAATTACTTTAAGACAAATGCTTCGGCGTATTAATTTTTTTTTTTTTATTTTTTTTTAATATCAAAAGTAATAAACAATTTTAAAAATTCATCTTTTGCTGTGTACTTTGCTTAATACTACCACACAAATTCAACTAATTTGTACCTTTACTACTAGATGTATAAATAATATATAATTCATTGGATTGTACATTTGATGGTTTATGCGGACAATAGAGTACATTGTTTATTATAATACATGTGTTTGTGTGTGCGCGGTGTATAACTAACTACCTACTATAAATTTTATAAAATGAGTCTCGTAATTTTCATTAATCGAACAATAAGCTCTAAATTAATGCATCCGCACCAGTAGTTGTAGTCGTGCAAGATTATAAGAAATAAAAAACCATCAAAATAAATTACATAAAATGTTCTTATGATTGACAGAATAGCGAAAAATTATAATCGATTCTCCTGATTTTCTTTTCACATATAGGTGCATTTAATATCAATTTTACAACCGAATGATCGATTAAATAAATGGTGAAATCCCGAAAGCCATATAAATTATAATTAATATGCAAAACAAAAAATAAAGTAAAAAAAATGTATGAAAAAATTAATGTCAATTTATTCATTGTTAATTTAACATTCTGAATAATAATTAAAATAATATTAATGAAAATCCTACCGCATGTATTTTCAATCGAATTAAATCCGTCAATATTTTTAAAGTGTTAATTTTCGTATCTACGTAAATTTGTCATGTATAAATATTACGTATTGTTGTTAAACTGTTAATTACTCTTATGCTGACGACAGACGAATGAGGTAATTTAGATTAAACGAAAGTGGATTAAAGCTACATTCTTGAACAAATTTTTATTTTTTTGTTAAATAAGTTAAATTTGCATTCATTGACATCAAATTCACTTTATTTGACAAACAAAAACAAGAATTGTTGTTGAATTTTGCGTAATCCACTTTCGTTAATCGAGAATATCTCGCTCGTCTGTCACTAGCATTATGGTTATGGCCGTATTTTTATGAAGACTTTTTTCCTTTTTTTTTTTTGTTTCTTAACTTATTTGGCGCAGCATTAAAAAACACTACACAAAAAATTAGCATAATTTAAAAAAAAAGTTTTTCTTTCTTAAAAAAGCTTTTTAAATTATTTTTACGATGATTTGACCCCAAAAAAGAGGCGTTTTTGATTTGTGTAAATCATTTATGTAAATCAAAACATTTATTTATATGTTAGGTACCTATTCCACCTAAAATTTGATGCTGTACACGATGAAAAATTGTAAAATTCGGAAAATTCAGAAAATTTCAGAAAAACTTGTTTTTTCCAACAAAAAAAAATCATTTTCTCGATTTCATAGGCTTTTTTAAAGCCTATAAAAACATATTTTGTAGAGGGATTCGTGCTGATCATTTTGATGTGTACATAATTCCTGTAGCTAGTCTCTGAGCTTAGTTATTGCCATTTTCCCAGACACATGCACAAAATATTAATTTAACTTTAAAAGTTCTCCCCTCTTAGGTCGGCCAACAATTTTTTTAAATTCGTAGAATTACATCCCCTAATACATATGTAAACATCAGCTTGACACGAGTTTTGCGACGAAAATGTATATAGTTCCTGGCCTAGAAAACATTAAGTGTTCATGTTCACTACATAAAATAAATCAAACATTGTAGCATTGAAAATTTTATTTTGGCACTCATATTAAAATATTATTATTACAATTATAATGACGTTCATAGTTTTTCAGTATTGCTTGCACTGATTTCCTAACAAACAAATATATGTATATAAAAATTATGAATACAAATACCATCGAAGCAAATTTCAGTGTGAACAAAATCTGACGTCAAAAGATTTTGATCTATTTCGCAATATTGACGTCAATCTCGTAGTAAGACTATTACTTTTCAATGTTTTATTTTCATATATTCTATTAATTGCCGAATGATTCAACATGCATAAAATCGATGCTTTGTTTATCATTCAATGTCCAGACACACGGCGAACAAAAATATAACTTCTACACCATTTGTTTTTGTTTTTATGAAACCAAACATAAAAATAAAATACACTCAAATATTAACATTAAATTTTGTTGCTATGCAAGTTTATCCGTGATGTAAATAGAGAAAAGCAACCGTTTAGTTAAATATTTGATAATTATCAAATCCTGTTTTTATACATTTTATGGATGATTATGGAGTTGTACTTATGAAATAAAGTAAACATGCCAAACCAATTTGAGCATTTAATTATTATTATTAATTTATTGTGAAATTAAACCATATCATGTTCTTGAATAATTTTGACATCATAACAGAACAGATCTAATTATTCTTTTTCTTTTCTTTCTTTCTTGAGTTTTAATAGTACATATTAAATTATATTTTGGTTTAGATAATATCTAGAATTTATAAGTACCTACTTTGAATAGAAATTTAAAAAAAAAGAAGAAAAACGATGCGATCTGTGGTCATTTTTGATATACCATTGCGCTTATTATATAAATGAACAGAACTTATGTAAATAAGCTAAATTGAAACTAAATGTTCTTGTCTCGTTCTTGCGTTTCAATTTGTATTGATTTAGTTGATAACTTTTTCTTAAAGGAATCCCTTCAATAATAACAATAAATATATTTAATAGATCCTTTAACTGCATATGCACTAGTCCAAGCATTAATAATTTCAAAGTTAAATAATATTTTAACTAAGAAATAATAAACTGTTGAGGATTTATTTATTCATTATTTTTCCATTATTCAAATGTTTTTAAAAATTCTAATTCTATAAAATGTTTATACTGTAACGAAAATTTAAAATTTAAGTATCCACATTCATATTTTATTTTCTATTCCTTACCAAATTTATGTTTAGGTAGGTACTTAAACGCACATATGAGTTGTACCCATAATAAAATATACCAAGTACCAAGATAGCAGTGATAGAAAGATGACACGGTTTACCGTATCATTTATGGAAATATAAAATATAAATATAAATTACACTTACGGATATATGGCAATTTCAGAAGTGACTTTAAATTAATGTCGTTCATTTTTCAAAATAAAATAAAATAGAAGAAGAAAAATGTATGAGTACAGATATATTCTGTGAATTTTCCGCATACTTGTTACATAATACCCTATAAGATGATGTCTACTCCCAATAATTCTCATATCCATATAATTTAAGTTTTAAGAATGATGTTACTAAATAACTGAGTTATAATTTTAAATTAAAGCATATACCACTTGATTAAAATTAAATAGTATTAGCATCATAAATAGTTTATATATGGAATAAATAGAAGAGTATATAGAAGTAATAATATAAAAAAAAAAAAAATTGTTAAGAAAAGAAATCATGCGGTTTCACAGCATCGTTCTTTTAGTTTCGCCAATACTATAATATATTTTGTAGATACAGCTGAATTTATATGAAGCATAAGCTGTAAGATATTTTAATCTAATATGTGTTATTAAGTACTTACACACAATGTTAAAGCTCTCTTTACAAATCTCGTGATCAGATCACCTTGTTTTTATTTTATGTGGATGAATTTTCTTTTCTCAATTGCACCAGTATTCAAAGTTTTGTAATAATGAAGAGATTTTTCTCATTATAACGGCAATACCAATGTGAGAGCACAAATACTTTTACTATCTTCTGTCTTTTTTCGTGTACGCATACAAATTTTTCATTATATCACTTCATTTTAACGATTGAAATTAAAATTCCACTGCAGTAATCCCTCAACAATAATTATTGGGCTAGCGTTATGAGCTCATTAGCTTAAACACTGAACTTCGTCCTCCCTTATTTATTCATTCCAATTCGATCCAACAGCGCTTGTGGAAGTTCATTATTGTTTCTATTTATAGATTGTTCTAATTATAAAATAAGTGTATTATTTTAATATAACATTATATGGTTAGAGATTCTCATGATTAATATTTTTCCATTTGCTATGACAAGAAACAGATAATAAACAAATAAGTAGTAATTACTACCATATTGCATGGCACCCCTTTATTGCTTACATTATTAAACCGTCTGCAAAAGAAACTAACTTTAATCACGCAAAATAGAAAAAAAAGTTTATAGAATGGAAAACGTGCTAAACACCATTTTATAAAACTTATATTCCATTATAATCATTTTTGCATTCAATAGTTATATAAAATATGAATCAAAAATAAAATTTTCACCGGTAAACTGATAAAATCTAATAGTCTTTCTTCTATGTTCTGTTCATATTTAGCATATTTAGAATCTATCACACCTTAATTTATAATTAATATATCATTGGATCATATTTCAATTTCAAGTTTAAATTCTCGCTTTTAATTACAAAATTACCGAATTAACATTAAAGTTTAATCCCATTTTCATTCGTGTGTTGATAATTTTCACGATGTCGCAAAATTTGAAATGTACCAGTCTGCTGAAAATTATATATCCATTATATGTACTCGTATCGCAATTTATTTAAACCTAAATTGTCACTGTTTAATGAGTTAACACATGAGTGATAGATTGTATATGCGTACCATATTTCCGTGTAACATTAATTGATTTGAAAATTAAAAATCAAAAATGATTTAATTCGTAATACAAATTTATGATATTATGTTAACCGCAATAACTTTATAGTATGGTCTTTCACTGATTATTCACTTCAGCACTAAATATATGCCATACTGTTTCGAATGAAAAGCATTACGCGAATAATATATATATTATATATATATATATCAAGATGACTTTATGTATAATGTGTATTAAGTATGTAAATATTTCACAGTTTAAAGAAATCTACGATATGGGTTGCCTACGTAGGTTAAGTTTATATTAAAGAAGATATGTTATAAATTGAAGACTTCCGACTATAATAACGTTGTAGACATCATGTAGAACCATACAAGATGTGCACATATTCGAAATTTTCGTTTCCGTTAAAATTAAGACCGAATATTTAGAACAAGGCTAATATTATTCTATCATAAAATGTCTGACACATGTCGAGATGATTTGTTTTGTGTAAATGTTTTGCATTTTATTTATGCCACTTCATTCGAAAATCCTAATATGAAAAACAAAAAAGGGAATAAAATGGAAAAAATTTGTATTTCATTTCGCGTAAAATTCAATTATTTGAATATAGAATATAGAATATTTATCATAATGGCATAATAAAACTATTTCATTCTGTAAGAAAATGAAAAAATCTAATGCCGAGCTGTAACTGAGTATTTTATTCGCAGGATTGCATCAATGAGTAACTTAACTAATCTGGTATATTTAATCTAGAACCTACAGTAGGTGAACTACCTCTGTTATTTAGCTTCCATGTTAGTATTTGTTCCACTGACGCTTCCTACATGAAAAAAAAACTTTTCTTTCTTTTTTTGAATATTTCGTATTGAATCATGTGAACGTAAAATAAAGCATGTTTGCATAATAGTGC
>JAABKK020010139.1:0-23317 GCA_011634745.2 Catotricha subobsoleta
TTAAATCGCGACCTCTAAATTTCCTCCAAATTCGCTAAAAAGAAAAAAATAGTCGTTTAATAGTCAAAGGAACAAAATTAGACCCTGAGACCTAAAGTTTTCAAAAAAAAAAATTCGCTGGGCGCCCTAATATATATATATACACGATCAAATGTAGCAGAGAGTAGTCTAGCATATACGTTGTGAGTAAGTATCTAAAATGAAAATAAAAGTAATCCAAACTCAATCCACTTTTTTAAAGGAGAAATTCAGATTTTTCCAATCTTTTTCGATTCATTCAGCTAATATTTTAATGTAAATATAATAAATATAAAATATTAAGTAAATCATTAAATATACAATAAAGAAACATAATAATTAATTAACAACAATCATGAATATTTATTAAATATAATACTTATAATAATATTTTTTTAAACTCCCAAAATAGTTAATGGAAATTAAATAAATAGTGGCATGAGACGAAGATATATCGATTAATAAATTGTTTTATAAGCGATATCACTTTTCCATATAAACTTTCATTTCAGTATAATTTCAAAATAACTTCTTTTATCTTCAGTATTGACTTTTGTTTGAAATATTATTATTATATTCGAATCTCCTCTTATTGAATGAATTTAAAATATTTGAACTCCAACAAGGCGTCGCTCATAAATGAAGTTACGCTGCTGAGAAGGAGGATCTGTTATTTTTTGGTTAAAGGTGACAAAGAAATCTTGGGCGGAGAAGAGGCACCTTTATTTTATTGTACGTTCAACTATTATTAAAATTCAATAATATATGTTTTTTAAGTTTATGATGTACGAATTATATAGGGGAGGAGGGTTAAGTTCTGGTAAAAACGGGATCAAGTGTGACATATGGGGGGAGGGTGTCTAAATAGTGCAATAACTGCGTGCCGTCATTTATGAATGTGCCCAAATTACTATTAATCTTTAGATTGTAAATCCTATTAAAAATCTTCAATATAATCGCTGTCTGAATTTTCAAATGTTTTTATCTTAGAAAAATTGAAATTTAAGTAAAATTTTATTAAATATTTTCGAAATAATATAAAAGTAAAATCTTTAAATTTTCATATACTTTAAATAAAAGAAAATAAAAAAAACAAAGGATAAAAACTTATGTGAAATTAAATAAAATTAAAATTTGTAAATCAATTTTTATTATGATAAAAGTCTATAAAATTTTACAAATATTAACGATTAAGAAGAACATAAATATTAAAATATTTAAAAAGAAGTTTATGAAATTAGCATTCAGAAAAACTTTAATAAATCGGAAGTACGAAATATCGAAGAGCGAATTCCATCATATTTGTAACCTGAATGATTTTGTGAAGTGTTTCAGTAAAAAGAGGACTTTAAATAAAACGACTAAAGATATATCAGTTTCAGTGCGATTGAAATCAATTCTTTTGTTGCAAACTGTGTATCGAGTAGTTGGTTGGTCCCATATACTTTGAAAAAATAACTAAGCAAAAATACTTATATGTAAATATAATTTATTGAGAATAAAATAAAATACAGATTATCAAATTATCAAACTATTTCAATAAAATTAAAATAAATCATAAATTTAATAAAATACTATATTATGTAAGATCGTTTAAAATTTGAAGGCACCAATTAATTAATTAAAAATATAACAAAAAATCTTTTAATAAAATAATGTATTTATGATATATTAACTCTAATATTATACGTATCAACCTATCCTTTAGCTAAAACAATTTTAAATAAATAAATTTAAAAAATGTTAAACAAATTTCTATTTTCCCTATTATCAAATAAAAAAAATCACATGAAAATCGATTTTAAATATAGTAAACTATTATATGACAATTTGTTAACTAATATTTATTAAAACTATTTAGTCCGTTAATTTTTATGTTTGATATTGGTTTGTAGATTGCAATTAAATTGTCATTTTGTTTCTGTATGAATTTATAACAATATTTTAAAGAGAATGATATGAATTTATTAAAAGTAGCATAATTTTTTTTTGGTTAAAGTTACAACTACATCGACAAAATATAGATATTTTTACATAAAATTAATTTTTTATAAGGTTTTTTTTTATTCTCAAATATTAACATTTTGCTAAATTTAAAATGTTTAAAATATTAATAATTATTATCTATGATATTTTTTTTCTATTTTCTATTAAACTGTTTAATATTTACTTAAGAATTTAAAATAAATCAAAATTTTTCTGAAATAAGAATTTTAAATCTGTAATAAATAAATATATTTCAAATAAAATTAAAAACTTAATTAATGAAATACGTGATTGTTTGATTTCGATAAAGCATATGGTAAGTTGATTGAGATAATGTAGTAAATATATGGCTGGTATTATATCCTGAAACGATAATGGGAAATTGTCGTCTTATAAACAGCGCTATTATTAATTTTTTTTCATATAGAATTATTTAACAAATCAAGGTCAGAACTTATACGATTTGCTAGCGTAATTGACTTTTCACAATCAGAATAATCAAATGCCTTATGCTATAATGTTGTATGTTTTTCTAAAATGTGTATTCTTCAAATATTAATAATGCATGATTTTATTAAAACAAAAATTAATTTCACAGAATTCATTCAAATAAAAGTTAACTAGAAGATCATTAAATAATCCCATAAGATTTCCTTTAATAAAACTTAACTATATGGTAAGTATATAAACAGTATTTTATTCATTATCCGACATTAAAAACAACATAAAATAATTGAAAGAACCATAAATAATTTTTATCACATAAATATTGAGTGAAAAATACAATATTTCAGAATGTATAGAAAAAGGAAATGTTTAAATGTATTAGCATAATGTTAGGTCAGTTTCTTATGAAAAGACATTGAGCATATTTAATTTGACATTGCATTAATTCTTATCTTCATTTAATGTCATATAAATTATATTTCACGTATCACATTAATATTAATATTATAAATTCACTACCTCCTTCTCAACTCAACCGTCTAAATTTAATTTTATTCTAATTTCACCAGCCAGCAAAAAGCATAAACATTATCTGATATTATCAGCAAATTTTATTCATTTCAATTCTTTGAAAACATTTTAAAGAAGAGAAAAATTAATTATATTGATATCCATTATAAAAAAATAATTGCATCTGGTTTTATATATTATCATTTCATTTTTAATTTTTCTCTTTCTTCATTTGAACAATACGCAACGTTATGCGAGAATTTACATTGAAATTTGTTCGGTCT
This sequence comes from Catotricha subobsoleta, assembly GCA_011634745.2. Lineage (NCBI taxonomy): Eukaryota > Metazoa > Arthropoda > Insecta > Diptera > Cecidomyiidae > Catotricha > Catotricha subobsoleta. The sequence goes on from JAABKK020010139.1 coordinate 3,246, forward strand.
TGTATGCGCGCTTTTGTCGCGCGAATCCAAAAACCTACGTTAAATAAATTTGTATGAAAAATCCATTTTATGAGTGTCGTCTCATCAAAAATGGAAAGAAAAAAAATATATATATAAATTTAGCAAATTCGACACGTCTGGACAGATGTTTGGTGACAAATTTCTATTGTCAGCACAATTCTATGTCGCAAAATATATGTATGCATTGGTAGCATGTATTACTTTACATATAAAATATGATTGTTGGTTGTATAAATCATTAACTATAAAAAAAAAAGAATATATTTTGTTGCTACGTACATTGATATCAATGTTAAAATACTTGTTGTGTTTGCTTTATGGCATTGTCGACGAACGATATCAAATTTTAGCGAATGCAAGGGATTTGATTTCCGTTTTTCGATTAGTTCATTTACTTTTCTGTTGTAAGTATTAAATGAAGACAAAAACAAATTATATGAGAACGGAAAAGTGCGTTAAGCTTTGTACATTTTATATTTAGAAATATTGTATACATTTTTATTAGTAAAATGCTTAATTTGCAGTCTGAAGTTTTAAGGGATATTACGAAATAAGTTTTACTTTTCAGTGGGATTTCTTTTTTTAAACATTTTTTTTTGCTTAGTAAGTACAAAGATTTCAATTAATTTAATTTTATGGTTAATAAAATAACTGAAGTTTGTAGTTTTTAGTCTGAGTTATATTTTATTTAAACACAATGGTTATGATGTGAGTCATCATTATATTATTTTTCCACACTTACAACTTACAATTTCTTGAGAAGTAAAATGAATGAGAAATGTTACGTTTTATAAGGAAAGAGTGTCTTAGTTGCACAATATTAACGTATAAAAAAACAATAAAGTATATTTTAACGTATTAAATTGCAATTGCTAAAGGAAAGATGGGTAGTTGTAAATTGAATAATACTATTTAATAAAGTAAAATGTTGATTTAGATTTCGTTACATTTGATTCCTGATCTATAAATTTTAGAGTCTTTTTATTATATATCTGAAATTCATTTGAAATGAATTAAATTCTATTAGTTCAAGAGGAAAACATGTTATTTCATGGCACTCCCAATAATGTTTGATTTGAACAACAAACCAACCAGCATTCTTGTGATTTCCAGACAAATGTATGCTCAAGCCTTATCCTTGGCAATTATTATTGTATTGAACCCAGAGTTTAACAGCGGTGCTGTTCATCAGCGGAAACTAATAGCGCCGCTGAAATTGTTCATTAGCGCAAGCGGAAGAATTAAAAATACAGCGGGCGCTTTTATTTCGCATTTAAATAATTGTTTTTTTTTTAATTTAAGAATCAGATGACAGTCAATATAATCATTATTTTTTGTTTGAAAATCATTTAATTATGACATTTAACAATTATAATTAATTAATTTAATTTTTTTAAATTTTTAATTATTATGTTTCGGTTTCTGTTTATGTTTATTTATAATATAAATATAATATTAAATTATTCAATATTTTTTTTTATTTTTATCCTAGCACACATTAAAAGCGCGCGCTAAATTTTTTAAAACCAATCTCTGATTGGACCATCGTGGCAGTATTCTCAGTAGATGGAAGGATTTACGCTGAACAATGATTAAAAATAAATAAAATAGATATTGTATCTGCTAATCTGCAATGTTTGTAAACCAACTTACATTTTATTTTATAAGTAGTAATTTTCTGAGAATCTATTCACTGAATAATGTGGTGACAATACAATTGGTTTAATATAAAGATCTTTATGAAATTACAAAAAAAAAGTTTTCAGCGCATGCGAATCATAAAATTCAAAACAGATGCTTATTACAAATTCCATTTAACGAGATCTTGCAATAAATTATATTATGAATATGTTTATTAAATGTCACAACATCATCGAATAACAGATTCAAATCTCCAATTGGAGTGATTCTTATGATCGAATATTAAAAGGTTTTTAATTTTATAAGAAGACATGATCAGCATTTATTGCGACTTAATAAAAAAAAATTATGTTGTTAAGTATACATTAAAATGAAGCTAATCTTACAATGTATATTTTTCAAAAAATATACTTTGGAAAGTATCTCATACTTGTCCTAAACACTTCCTCTCAAGGTATACCTAAATTTACCACAATGGACTACCATTTCTTATTTCACAATTTTCTAGTAGATTCAGTTAACTTAAAATATTAATAAAGGCTTTAAATCAATATAATTATTATACATTTTTTTTATTTAAGATATTTCTTGGAATCAACAAAAAACTATAATAACTGGAAAATAAAAGAATAAAGTAAAAAAGGACAAACTTTTACTTTCGAATAAGCCCTCTAACTGAGCTATTTCCAAACATAGTAATTTTATTTATTGTAGAATTTCTAGACTTTATTCTTTCCATGATTGTACATTATTTAAATCAGTTAACATTTTTTTTATTATAATATTTATCAAATTATGCAAATTTCAAATGTTTATAAGTCATTTCAAATATGCATGCACATAGGCACTGTTCTTCCATAAATACAATTATCATAGACACAATAATGTGATAATATTTATTATACAATACATGATTTAAGTAAATAGTTCTTTTTACCATTTTGTACGTGAATAAATACAACAGAAAATTAAAAAAAAAAAACAAAAACAAAAACAAAGATCTTACATAATTGATATAAATATTTACGAGTCTACTATATCTACTTCTACTTGATATACAATATCATGTAATAATGTAACCCTGACCCTGAATAATTCATTAAAGATTATAAAACATCGGCCGGTACAAAATATAATACAACAATCGTATATTGTGTACGGATACATAAGCATATGTGTATCTAGCTTTTTGCTTAAATATAAATCGCGGCAAAAGGTGCATGCATCATTGCGCAGTTGTTACATTGTTTAACGATTTAATGGTATATTGGTTTTTGTAGATCACGTTCGATGAGTCATAAAAATTATATTTGCTATTCGATGAATTGAATGGATTTTTTTTTGCTTTAATTTTTTTTTTTAATAGACAGTTAATTTATGTTTGAGTAATTATATTGATAAATATTAGTATGTGTTCAATGTATGACTGTTTCAAAAGTATCTTATTTTAAATTTTAAAAATAGGCACATTTTATCACATTACCGCAGATAATTATCATTGATCAAGATCAAGAGATGTTTTGCTCTTTTTTTTTGTGTCTGATCACATGTATTTTAAATTTTAATATGTTTACCTGCATTGAGGTGGAGATATATCTAAGTATCAATTTTATATTATCTTTATTATTATTGTTCAGACTTGCAGCGCGATGAATTTAAATTCCATTCAACGTTCTTTAAGAATAGAAACTACTTATTTTTAGCCCTTGCAAATCTAAAGTCTAATATATCTTTAAGCTGTCTTTAAGAAGCTGTCTGTGCATAAGATCAATTATTATGAAGAAATAATAAAAAAAAAAAAATTAGCGATAAAGCCACATGTAGAAATAGCTCTAAATATAGCCGCCACATAACATTTATTATTATGGCATCAGAAAATCACGTGAAATACAAGAGTACGTGTGGAATGAAAAGCAGAAAAGAAAAAATCACTTGTAGTTTTATAATATGTATTATGCGCGCGGCGACGATGCAGAAAAAAATGAGAAAAAACTGGTACAGAGAGGATAATCATTTTAAAGTTATCTATATTCAGCATCTTTATTTAATAATATTATAATGTTAAATGCTGTTCTTGGTTAATGTAATACAAGTACCCATATTTAGTACACCGTATTATTATGTATATAATGCAAGTTCAATAATAATTATTGCATAACATCGACAATGAAAAATTTCATGAAGAAAAAAAAACTATTTCTTATATAGCAATTTATTATAATTACTGCTGCAGTTTATATCACACATGAAAGAAGAATGAAAGTAAATTTCTTTACGTTCATAAAAAAATATTTGCCTTACAGCAAATTATTTGTGTAAATCTTTTTATTTTATTATTTGCTGTTAACTTTTCGAAAATGTGATTTCGGTGCATCGTTCAAACTCCATTAATCAGGTAGATTACGACAGTAAATATCTCGAATATGAAATAACTTTGAAATGGGTGGCTGAACAGAAAATTTACGCAGTATTGAACCCAATCAATTTTTCAAAACTTTCCCCATACTTAACACCTCTTCTCATATCCAAAAAAGTTTATACCAACATATTGAAACGAGCCAATAATGATTATGGGGAAAAGTTTCTTCTCAAAAAATAAATTGGTATCAATAATCGGTGATTTTTCTGTGCTACCTATATCTAAGTTAAGTCATACCATTTTTGAAATGTTAACCAACGTAATCTACCCGTAATCTATAATGGAGTTTTTCTTAAGAGAAAATTACAGTGTGAAAAATATTCATCAGTGAGTGAACCACCTCTATATAAGATGATTTTTTTTTTTTTAAATTCCAATTGATAAAATAAATAATTCGTCCTTTTTGCTAAAATGAATCAAGGTAACTGACATTTAAAATCATTTCTAGAATAGTAAAAGTAAAATATCTAATAAATCAATTAAATTTATTGAAACTTAAACAATTAAATTTTACAATAACTAATATTTCATTTGTCATTAATATTAATGGGTTCCATTTACATTTCAAAATACAAATTAAAAAGTCGTAAAAAAGATAAGCTCGTTAAAAATTTATAGCCCATTTAGAAAAAGTAAAAAATGAACCATTATTCCGTAGACATAGGTTTTTGTATAGTGTCAACCCGATTGGATTTAATATTATTATTATTATTTTTTTCTATTTTTATCGCTATTTTTAAATGCTACCAATCTTCTGGTTCTAATATTATTATCTGATCGACCAAACGACACAAAAAAAAAGAAGAAGAATAAAAAAAACATAAATAAAATGAAATAAATACAAATAGAATATTGACGCTAGTCGGACGGTTACATGCACATAGCAAACATACCAAAATCAACAAACATAAATTAAAATTTAAATACCAAGCCACTCTATCTTCACTTCTGCACACTGGAACTAAAGAATTTTTTAATTGACACATAACATACCGCCATCAGCAATTTGTTTTGTTGAGTATAGTCACCAAAGCAGCCTGTCTTTTAAAGTGCAATTTTATTTTCTTGGCGCCATCATCAACATTTAAGATTGATGTTACAAATTTACAGTTATAAGTATTTATCTTCTGGATATTATTTATATATAAATTATTCTCTATAAAATCCATATTATCTTTGGTTCAGTCATATAATAAATAACTAACTATAAGTACCTTCTACACTTCTTTCTTTTCTTTTCATACATTTTTTTTATTTCTTTTTATTACCATCGATAAATGTTATTATTATATTATTGCTTCGATACTAAAAATAGTGAATTTTGCAATTAAAATTATAATACGTTTAAATAAGTATATCGTGAATGAGATTCTCATTAAAATATATTATATATATTTTTTTTAAACATTGTAAGGAACTTTGCTACGATATTTTATTTATATACACTTTTAAAATTTCTCTAATTCAACCTGATCTTCATTGATTTAGTGTAAATGAATTAATATTAATTATACATAAATATTTTTCTTATTAAAAAATAATTTCCTGGAATATTTTAACGTGATGTGACGTATTATTCAAGAGGAAATTTTCGTTATATAAAATTTAATAATTTAATGCTATATGGCGCATCGAATTGACGAACATTAAAATTAAAAGCATTTAATGAGAAATTCAATAAATTAATAATATATAGCAGATTCGCAGTAAACCTTGTGAAATTTTTGTCAATAATAAAAAAAAAAATATGTTTTTAATAAATTTTCTGTGTTATTCCCGACATTATGTAAGTATTGAGAGTTAAAAACACCAATGAAATGCATTTATATTCTTGAACGTTTTTTTTTTTTTACTGAGAATATATTTTATAATCGCAATGATTTAGCTAGTTCTAAATAATATATACAGATAAAGAAGACTTTATAGAAATAATTGTGCAATATATTGTGTAGAAATTTGTGCTGCAGGCACTCACACCTAATTAATTAGGTTTAAATTATATTTCCGAATCTTCAACTAAGAGATGATGCTTTACCAAAAAAAAAATTGCCATCTCTACTTATTACTCAATTTAAGTAAATATTACTTTTGTTTGAATTCGTTTTTTGTCTAAAATCATCTTAGAAAGGATCTTAGACATTATAGCTTAGGTTTATAGGATCTTATAAGAATTATGTTTCTTTTTTACGCAAAACTTTTGTTTATTTTAGATGGCATTTTATGTGAACATGACATTCAAGTAAACTTGTACACATATCAGAGATTAATTACTCAATTCGTTTTTAATGACGTTGATGAAATATTACAATTGAAACAAATTAAGATTCAGGTAAACCAGTCTATAACCTTATTTTATTTAATTCTCACTTAGAGCTTAGACTTTCTGTTCACGCATATCATATATAAATGTGCATGTGCAACCTTGAGACTCTAACTTTAAAGCATTAACTAGACCTAAGAGTTAACTAACACGTAACAATTATCACAGTGATTGTTTACAGTATTTATGTTCGACTACTCTTAACCATATCCCTAATGAATTCAACTATTTTTAAATAAAGTATTAGAACAATAATGTAAATGCAGAAAACTAAAAACAATTATCTTAAAATATTGATTATGCAAAACACCGGAAATAGTATTGAAAGTTTGTTAACCCACTGACACCATGCAAAATCTAAAAGAGACAATTTTATTCATTCAGTTTATTAAAATTCAGTTCAGCAAAAATATTAAATTAAACAAAAGATATATACGAGAATTTACGTTTTGAATATTTTATTTCATTTTTCCTTCACTATTGCCATTATATGGACAACGTTTGTAACATAGTTAACTTTTATTGTGATTACAATTTTTAAAGTATCTAGTGACCTATGGGAGGGAGCACATCAACATAAATCCAGAAAAGTCCTTCATTTTGTCACAATTCAAATTTCAAATAAAACTTTCGAAAAGTAAAATTCGGAAAGAATTTTTTTTTTTTTTTTTTGAATATGAATAGCACATTTATGTAAAACACATAAAAATGTTGGCCCTTAGAGAGTGGTGTATGATGGAATATTTTCTACTTACGAGTTGATTGTGCTTCTATTAAATTTTAAGAAGATTGAAAGACATAAAGTTTTATTTGACTTAATTAAATTCTTTAAAATTAAATTGTTATTCTGTTTTCATTTTACAGATAAATTTGAAATGATAATTCAATATAATAAATGCCTAAACACATTACCTTATTTCTCTTTAACTCTGAAAATTTATCTATAAATATAAAATTTTCTAAAAAAAAAATAATAAATGCAATACAATCTCATACAAATAAATAAATCTTTTTTAAATAAACATATAATTTGTATTTCCCATGGGTTTTCCAAATATCTTTCTACGTTTATCAGAATATAACATGACCACCTACAGCACCATTGCCATTACAATTAATTGTAAATCTATATGACTATTTTATATTAAATGTTCTATATACTATAATCTATATTAATGAAAAATGTATAAGTATATTTATACATTTATAAAAATATTTGTCACACCGCGCTCGAACACATATGAACCATTGAGCGCATGCAACTAACTACACATTCACAGATTTATCTTTAAGTATACGTTTAATTGAGTATGAGTTTGTTGTCAATTAAAAGTCTCATAGATCGCTATTATGGGCATATCGTCTCTCTGAAAATTATATATAGTATTTTTCAGAAAAGATTTTGATTTTCTTAATTGATTTTCAGCATGCAAAAGAGTCAGTTATGTTTGATTAATTACATATCTAATCTGTGTTTTAAATGTATAGATAAAATAGAACACGGATAACAGCTACAGAGATGAGGTGCTTTAATATATTAATTAAGATTGATTGATATTTAATGAGGTGAACTATGTTAAACATGTTGAATAAATTTGTAAAAAAAAAATGTATGGCAGGTATTTAGTTCTCTATCGATATTTTATTGTGATTCATTATTTAAAAATCAAATATAATGCGTTAAATTTTTTTTTATTTTTTTTAAAGAAAGCTTACAGTATTGAAAAAATCGGTTTATTCGATTTATTGCATAATATTGTAAATGTTTGTTACCGTTTGAAAAATAGTTAAATTTAAAATTGAGCTGATAATTTATATGAAAATTAAAATTTTTATTGGCTTCATTAAACTATTTATTGAAGTGCAGCTGCATTAGTTCGAATTTTTTTTTTATCTAAACAGTTATAGACAAATTACTGTGATGAATTATAATATGCAATAAATTTTAATATATGGCAAATAAGTGTTACTTTATTTCTTTAATTTATCTGAAGATAAACATTAATAGTATAGTATAATTTTGTACATGATGCACAAAGCAAATCGTTTACCGGAAACTGAACTGTATATGTTACCTTAATATACACGTATTTTGATAGTAGCATTGTATTTAGGTTATTTGAAAATGTTATTGCTACATTTGAATGCTGTGATTAAAATGTACGGTCAAACTTACACCAGTGTAAGTAACTATTAAAATAGGAAATGAGATGCTGATATTTTTTCAAAAAATTTTAGAACCATTTATTATTGTCATCTAATTTATGATCATATTCGATCAAGGTTATTACATATCATTAATTAAACTTAAGAATGCTGGTAAGCTGACAAAAAAACAAAGATTAAAATATTTTTCATTCAACATAAAAATGTTTAAATCAAAACTATGTTGTGGTCACCACACAAAGAAAAATCATTAAGACGCAATTTTAGTTTAATTTGTTTTAATTCAAATTAATCGAATTTAAAAAAAAAAAAATATTTACTACCTTTGATGTACGGATCAAAACAATTATTTTGTTTATTTACCTAGCGCATTTACTACGTTTTAAGGTTTCAAACGCGTTTGAATTATTTTAAATCTCAATTCAGAATAGATTAAACATTATGGTAATTTTTTTTTCTTTGTTTCTTTAATCATCGCAATATGAAAAGTTTTTGTGGTTGATTAATTTTCGTGCAAATTTAATTAATATTTTTTACATATTTTTTTTTAATATTGATATTATTTGTCACCCAACATCAAACAAAACAGTTGCTGTTGTGAAATATACAGTAACAGATTTTCTCGGAAACAATAAAATCATCAATTAGTTTAAAATTAATTCCTAAACGAAAAATTTACAATTCAAACAGTTTAATTTTAAAAATATGTGCTATGTTTATTTGGTTCATCAGCATGGTAAATACGGTATGTTTAATGAGATATTTTAAACAGATAAATATTACAAAACATTTCTTATACGTAGTCAGATAATCGTTAGTAATAATAATAAGGTCACATATGCTTGCAAATCAACAAATATATTCATTTGTTTTTCTAATATAATATTTTGTATGTGCATTTATTCAATGACAAAATCATCACTTTTTTTTTTGTAGTTTTAATTGTATGCTTTATCGACAAACAGAATGATTTCGAAAATTTTGATGATGGGTGTAATGAATTCAGAAAACGTACACAGTGACGAAAAATTGAAGGTGGCAGGTCATTGTTCGAATTATTTGTTTTAATAGTTGAATAATGAATATATATTTGAATACAGTGCTTAGATTTTGTTCTTCAGATAATTTGCCTTGAACTTGAAAATTCAGAAAATTGAGTTTGCGATGTAAATTTTCTAAATAATTTTCCGGCAAAGATGCTTTTAAGAATTTATTGTAAAATTGCCAATAATCTTCAATTGTTATAGTTTTTGTCGATTTATGTATAAAAATGAAAGTACGTATAAGTAAAATTACTTTTTAAGTAAAATATTTATAAGCGGACTTTCAAAGTCAACAAAAGCAGATCGCTTGTGTAAAGTTTGCTATCGCATAGCTAATTGAATATATGATTTTGAAAAAACTTACGTACTGAACCAATCGCTCGCTAGTCTTAAGGGCAAATTTCACCAGATAGATCAAGAGAATTATTTTGGATTTAGAAGCAGAAATATTTTTTTCGTTAATAGTAATCTAATCAGATTCTTAATTCTTATAGAAGAGATACAGTGGGCCTCCTTATGTAGGTACTCATTCACTTTTATAATATTTTTCACTGTTTTTTTTGTTGTTTGCTTTTAATTTTTTTTTTTTTAATAACTGCGTTTCTTGCAGTTTTTTATTTTTGTATGTGTGCTATATATAATTTATATTAAAATTATATATTCACTTTGACTTTATTAGACTTTATGACTCTGTAAAAAAAAAAAAAAATATGAAATCATAACAAAACTACAAACTTAAGCAAAATTTTTGGATTGTATAAAAAATTTTGCATAGCATATCAATTTAAAAAAAAAACACACAATAGATGTATTGTATCGTAATATGGATATTGAATCAATGCAAAGTTAAAAAAAAAAGAATAATAAATAAATAAATAAAATAACAACAACAAATAAGTATACCGATACCAACAAACTGAAAAACTGCTGCTATATTCATAGAAGTATTTACCTGTATTTTATCATAATGTTATGTATATAACATATATATATATATATATATATAAATAATACCTCGATCGCATCATACATTCAATATGTTGAATGTTGATAATATTATAAAAGATATTTTAAATACATTTATAAATATATTATATCTGAAGGTATAAGTTGACTAAAAGTATTGAGTATATTGTATGCGCAAACATGTTTCTACATTATATTTACCCGGTGATGATATTATAAAGTACATGTGAATTGTGTGGTTATTATTATATGAAATATAATACAGGCCTTCTTTGTGTATTAGTTTGAATAAAAATGTATATAGAGAAAAAAATGTACCGAGTTAGTTTAATTCTCAAAAAGGTATAGAAAAATGCTTTTGAACTTGCAGTTTAGTTTGTATCGAGATTCCATTGAAAGTAGACGTGTCTGATTTTAAATGTAGTTTCTTTGAATATTTAATAAAAAAGAAAAAAACTATTATTAAAAAAAAAAATCAAAAAAAAAAATATATTTATAAAGTGTGAAATATAAAACGATAATAAAAGTTCGAAGTGAAGAATTTGAAGAATTTTGTTGTTGTTGTTGTTTAATATTATTCTCGTTTTAATATTTACCTTCTTCACATAGCAATTCCTTTTGATTATTACTATAAATGCGGTATATGCGCTGATGTGTTATTATGCTATAAAAATAAAAGAAAACGTTCTAAGTACGCAACGTAGCTGTTGCTGTTATTTATTACAAAAATTTCTGCAATATTCTTAAAAGAATTTATTTTTTAAAGAAACAGAATTACCTACGTTTAGTGAAAGTATTAAAGTAAGTCTTCAAGTGAGGTTATTTTATTAATAAAAAAAAAATATCGAAAAATTTCACTAAATCCAGTTAAATTTCAACATATATGAACAATATTTATTTAGACATAAAAAAAAATATTTGTTTTTAGTAATCACCATAACGACACAATAATATTTTGGTTAAAGTAGCAAAATATATAAATATATATAATAAAACAACATTTAAAGTACGCGGTGATTCATAATTATATTTATGAATATTGAATTCCTTTAATATTGAATTTGTATTTGGAGGAAAAGCTGAAAATAAAAAAAATAAATAAATAAACGAAATTGGTAATACCGCATGCGGCATACATTATTATTATTAAAACCGGTAAGTTGTCTTATATTTTTAAATGCAATAAATTTTGACATTATCATCAACACACGGCTAGACAATGCATTTGTTTTTTTTCTTTACTTGCTCTTAACATTTGCAAATAATAACTAGTATTTTTAGCCTTACATTTATAATATTAACTTATCGGATTTGGCTTTTATTTTTATTTTTTGACATGATTTATTTTAAAAAAGTTTATATAATCAATTAAAATAATTATTTGATTTCTGCGTATTTATATACAAATAAATATAAAGAATTGATTGATTCTAAACAAATAAGATTGAGATAATTTATTAAAATATGTATAAACTAATTAAATCAATAAAAATTATTTGAGAAAAAGAAAATTGTGAAAAATGTTAATAATAATTAATTTGCATATTCAGAAAAATAATAAATTAATATATGATTTTGAATATTTCTAAGAAAAATCAGATTATTTGAATTGAATCTTTTAATATACTTTTGATATTCATTTTTATATAATTAAAATCACAGGAAATTTTAAAACATACTATGAATTGTATATAGGTACTAACACTGAACTGAGAACATTTGATTTAAACAAATTGATATGATTCGGAATCGTATGGTAATTTACCTAAGTTTTTGCTGTTGAATTATAGATGATTGCATTACAACAAGTGTACTCATATTAACTGAACAGCATTTTCTTTTCTATATATATATATATATAAATTTTTAAATATATTTAATGTTTGCGTTTAGATATTAAAAATAATAATATAAGTCTAAGGCCGTGGAAGGCCACGGACAAATTAACATTAAAATTACTTAGACATGAAAATAATACGCCGGTTCATATTACAGTTTGTAATGCATATATAGCTAACGTGCCAGTCTAGCTGTTGTTTGCATTACATGAGCATTTATGTATTTTGAATGTAAATTTTTTAGTTTTGCATTTGAATATTGGTCATGTTTATAATATAAATATGAATGCATTTTGTGCATTTAAATTGCATTTTGGAATAATGGAAATGTCAATCACAGTTACCTAGTAATGAATATGCACAATATTTTCTTCTTTTTTTTTTGGATTAGTTTTAGTTATAGGGAAATACGAACATTAATAGTGCACTTTTTGATAAAAGCATGAAAATTCGTTTCCCGGTAAATTTAAAAATTCTGAATCCAATTCTCTGAACAGGCCGGAAAATTTTGCCTCCCTTACCCCCTAATTGATTTTTAGTGAGGGGGTAAATGGGGGAATTTTTTTTTCGGCCTGTCAAGCGAATTAGATTTAGAATTTTTCAATTTACTGGGAAACAAGTTTTCATGCTTTTATCAAAAAGCGCACTATTAGGTTCAAATTGTGGTCATATCTCCCTAACTATTTGACAAAAATCGTTTTTCACTGTTTTTAGAGATGGTATTTTGGTTTTCACACTAATTTCAATAAAATCTTAAGTAGGTTTTTTTTATGGAAGATGTTTTTGTTTGTAAAAATCTGCATAACACAGAAGCTGGGAATATTACATAAAAACTATTTGTATTTTTTTCGGATTATAAATAAAACGATTAATCCTAATGGGTTAAGGCAATCATTTATTTAAAAAATTTCAATTAATATTATCTTAAACATCTAATTTGAATTGAGATTGAGATCATACCGTAAGCCCCTATTATGAATATACATTCCACGAAATTCTTTTTTCTTTTTTTATGGATAAAATCCAAATTTATGCAAATAGTAAGTCATTGTGAGACCAAAGTATAATATATAATTTTATATTCCATTAAATCTTAATTTCTTGTCCCTTTTCAGAGTTCAACTCCATGTATTTTTTACTCTCTTTCGTCTTCCTATATCAATGTCAATGCTTCTCTGAAGATCAAACCTCATTCTTTATCATTCGAAAGAAATGCTCTTTGTTTGACTGTTCTAGTCTGAGAACTTCACCTGTTAAATCGTGCTATATTTTCTTTAGAGGTTATACATTGCTGATATATAGTTATTTTTATTTACAATAACTTAGCTACGGTTTATTATTGTTTTAGTTAATTAAATATTGCGTGTATCAAATTTCATGAATATACAGCAATATGTAATTATATTATAGAAACAGAAGAGTAAAAACAGTAAACTTTTCCATTTCGCATAATTTAACATAAAAAAAAGAAAACAAAATCAAATATTCATATTTAAAAGAGCAGAAATTAAATATTATTATGATTATATTATCCCTGATAGTATAAAAGGGTTAATTTTTCAGCATTAAGCAAAAATTATTGATTAGAAACTGGGTGTTGTAAACATTAAGCAATCCACCAATTATACTCATTAAACCTTCACAAAAAAAAAACATTCAAAAGCATAATACTTTACTCATCATATTTATAAATAATATGTTTGTGAAATTTTTTAATTCAGTGCGTTTACCCACAATATTTAAATATGAACGAAAATCGAACATGTTATAAAACAAACATTCAAATCCCCTTGCTATTTCTGACAATATATTATAACAATTCGATGCGATTTTATAGGTTTTACAAATAATTTTGATGTAAACAAACTAAATGAAACCATGGAAATACTAGATATGGTTTTCTGATTTTTTTTTTTTTTAGAGTTTAGAGTTTACTTGATTTCATGTTGAAATACTATAGCTCACATTTGCATGTCTGTATTTTTATACAGGAAAGTATTTTGCCCATAAGTATAGATAATACTTATAAATTTCATATTTTATCGTGTAGAGCTAGAGGTATACAATAATATGGATATATTGAAATTCAATAAATTTCTATATCGTGAGGTCTGGTTTTTGCTTTCTACTGTTCTTAATGACTGCATGAATTGAAATGACGAAGAATGAGTTTTTTTTTCTTTCTTTATATAAAATATTATTGTAAGTGGTTAGCGCGATTGTTACTGAGAAAAATGTTTTGTATTGTCAATAAAAATATGTATCGTTTAAAATTCGTTTCAGAATAATATGCATTATTTTGTTTTAATAAATAAAGTCAACAATGTTCCTTTCATTTAGAGAATTTATACATTAGATTTACACTTTACATATAATAACAAATAATGACGATGGAAAGAACGAAACATTATTTTTGTACATGTATATAATTTTCATAGGTCGTCATAAAAACAAATAATTAGATGAAGGTCTTCGAAATATTTACAATATTTTGTTTTTGTTTTTAGAGTTGATATTTTCAGTTTTAATAAATCAGAAAGTTTTGGTGGTGGAAAAGAATGTATAATTTTCATTTTATTTCTTTTAATTCAATATCATTTTGCTGTCGATCTAAAGTCTGATTTCATTATTCTTTTCAAATGAAATTATGTGTTAGTGGAATTTCAAAAAGCTTTTCTGGATCTTCTAAGTGAATATTATTTAAAAGCATTACTTAAATTGATAAAGTATCAAATCAAATAATTTTTTTATAATGTAATGACTATTATACGCTTAGAGTCGCTAAAGTGTCGCTAAAGTTTCAGTGATTTTCTATGAAGAAAAAAAATTGCTTTAGTCACTTTCTCGTATTCCTGAGTCTTTTTTAACTGAATCCAAATTCAATAAATCATTTCAAATGACTTAACTTTACAAGTTAATTAGTTAACCACCAACCGCAAAACGGTGTGTTTAAAATATATTTGAATTCAGATTATGGCGATATTTTTTTTTTTTAAAGATATTATAAAACACAAAATTTTCGTAATTAATAAGTAGTTAATAAAAAAAAATATATTCCCAGCAATTAAAGAAATAAAATAGACAATTTTTTCTTCTTCTGATATTCACATCCAATTTTTAATCGCTGACTGAGTTTCGTTAATAGTAAATATAAATATTTTACATACATTTGATTGTTGCGCGGACAGCTACGAGTACCATACATACTTATCGTATAACAAAACATAAATTACATAATGCAGTTCCGAATTAGTTTTTTAATTTTTAATATAATAGTAAAGCAAAACATTTTTTTTTTGTTTTTTTCGTTTATTTGGTGAAAATTTTAATTCAATGTTTGTCTGACCGCCTTTATAATGGCTGTTTGTTGTGTTACATAAAAACGGTCAAATACAAAATGCTATATGAAAGAAAGCCGGTTGGTTATAATATGCTTTGACAGTAGGCTATAAATTTCAAAAAAGTTTCTGTTTTAAAATATCACATTTCTACACATTGTAAATTCAATTTAAACAATTTTTCATGTGAATTTATATTTATGACTTTATTACGTAAAATTTATGTACTATGCGACGGAGTATAGGAAGTATTCTTCACTCTGTGCTGCTAGTATGTCTATTTTGTAATATTACGACAAGAATGGTTTCACGCAAAAGGCAAGGTTAAACTTTTTTTTCCTGTGTATTTGGTTGCCTTAGCTTATTATGGTTTTTGATTGCAAAAATGTTTGTAACAAAAACTCTGCCTCATTTTAGTTATTTGCGATTGGCATATATAGAAAATTTAACGCGAAATAAGTTTTTAAATATGATGTGTGGTTGAGTTTTGTTCGGTTATAAAATATACATATATTATATATATAAATAATCGATTAAATGTTATGCTATCCATCATATTATTTTAGAATATTATATATTTGGATTTATGACTGACTAGATGATTTTACAAATAATAATAAATTAACTTTTTTTTCTTTTGTATTATTTTAAAGTTTTTTCTTCTTGTTTTTTTTTTTTAACATAACGTTTTGTGAATCTGATTTGATTTCATGCGGATTTTCATGGATATTATTAAACTATTTATATGTTTAAACCTTTTGAAAACTGTTTAAATAGCGATGAAATTTTAATTTTCTGTCAGTAAATCGAAACCGACATAAATTTATTTGATATGTTCAGCAGAAATGTAGGCTAAACAATAAAAAAAAATTGGCTCAATAAATTTAAATAAGTTGACTTATCAATTTAAGGCGAATTGAGGCACACTTATTTATTAAAAACCAATCGGGTATCTTGAACCATTTAATTTAGGTTAAGTCGCGTAATTTTTGGAACTGTTTGTATGTTAATTTTTTCATCAGACCGACTCTAAAATTTTCATTCTTTCATTATTCACGTTTGTTTTTACGTATTGATAGCGTTGCCTCCTCTGTGTTCCATAATAAGATGAAATATTATTGCAATAAAAAATGTTGATCCAGAAATTGAATCCACACAAAAAAGAAAGGAAGTTTCGTGGTGTGCGAATATATTTATATTTATATAGAAAGATTGCCCAGCTCAATCAAAAAACCATCTTTTTGAAGTCGATTCAAAGCTTTTATTTTTCCATCCGATAAAGCACTCGTTACTCTGAAACGGTATGATTTCTTAAATTTATTTTGAAATAAATCTTGAAAATTTTTCTATTAAACTTGAAGTTCTAAAAATTAAATTTCATTCAATTCTAGACTTTAGTTTTAATAAATTTATTATTTAATTTTTTGTTTCTTACTAACTAACAAAAACAACTAATTTTTTATTTTGAAGAATGAATGAATATGATATGATATTGCGCTATGATTGTATGACATATTTATAAATGTTAGACACGCGATTAAATAAATATCTGGTTTTAGTTTTAATATAATTTATTTATATTTTTTTTTTTTTTATTATTAAGCTCGTGCTTGTGACAGAAATTACATATTGTATATCATTAATTATAAATTTATTAAATAAAATGTTTATTGTGTTCGATGGATTTTTCCATATAGTTAGAATTATCATAAAGTAATTGTAGAAACTTGGATTTTTAGAAGATATGATATGATGGTGATCTGTGATAATTAGATGATATGTAATTAAAAAGGTATTAGTGATTAATTTCCGTGTGTGTGCGATAACTAAATAATTTTTTTGCCCATGTACCTATTCTACTAGAATATTTAGCTGACTTTGGAACTTTTATTTCAGGGTTTATTATTTATTATTTTTTATTTAAATTCTAAAAGTTCATAAATAAATTCTATTTCTAATATATTCTTGAATAGAGGTGTCTTAAATCATTTGTTGCAAAAATTTTGAAATTCCAATGACGTAAATGATAATCATGTTCATATAAAATATATCACGCAATCTTAAAAACGCTTAGGTATATCTCGCTAAAATTGTACAAAATTATTTAATACGTCGCAAACATAATATTAAAAGAAAATCAATAAACACGTGCTGCAACAAAAGATGTAAATATTAATTTAATCGCAATAACATAATGTTAATTTAACAAATGTTTAACTTAAATTCAAGTAGTTATGAGGAAAAAAAACAAATGTTTAATATAAAACACAAAGTTCATGTTAAACCCATATCATAGAAATTTAATCGTGCAAATAATTCACTTATAAATTATATTTAAATTAATTTTATTTTAATTAATTCGAAATTTAAAAAATAAAATTTTGAATGCATAAGTATGTTTTATTTAAATTTCATGCGATACAAAAGAAAAATTCACTTACAATTTTCTTTATTTATTTATTTTTTTTTTTAAGTAAATAAAACAATGCAAATATTTTAATTCTATAAACGCATTTATGTTGAACATTTATGCATTCAGTCTCTATTATGCTGACAAATCATACAACCACAGACTGTCTAGTAGGGTGGATCGATTTATTTTTTCATACCTTAAGGTAGAATTCTACCATTGCTTTTTGAATTGCACTTGGTCTCCAGATTAACGTGTATATAAAGGATTTTGAAAATAAATGCGAGATCAACAAAGTTTTGTTGGCCGGCTCGGAGGGGGTTATGATGTATGGAGAATAGTTGCGTCTCGAAAAAATAATAGATGTTTTTTTTCGTAAGAACATTCCTTTGGAAGTTATTTCAAAAACAGGAAATGTAAGCAGTACTAATATAATATAATTTAGGGAATACATTTTCATGCACCTCGATATTTTTGAAATCATCCACCCTACTGTGTTTACTATTTATATATGTATAATATACCATAAATAAATACATATGATATAATGTGAGTGTGTGCAAAATATATAATCGTATTGAATGAATGGATATTGTTAAATGGAAGTCAGATCATATATCATAAAATACAAATACAAAATACAAATGCAATATCAACAATATATATTATTTACCTTTTTGCCATCATGAAAGTTTCATTCATTTTTCAAGTAATATTTATGTGTCACCACACACTTTAATCTATTGGATACTTTAATAATTTTATATTGCGATAAGCAACAAAAATGGTTTTTATAAACGAAACCAACTGAAAGGTAGGTCGTGTCATTGTCCGTAATAGTTCTACATATCAATTTTAACATTTATCACTTATTATTACCATTGGTTTTTGTGTAAATGGAATGGTTTAAATGTTCATGCATATGCAAATAATAATAGCACTTGTTTAATATAGACAATATTTTTATTATTATTATTAATATTAATAATAACAAATTATATTACATTCAATATTTTGTGTATTGAAAAAATTACAGATAATTTCTATAATTTAACATATCCACACTCTTAGTGTATTAATAATTTACATTTATTAATAAATGAAATGTTGACATTGTTATTGATGTACAGTAGAACTACTTAATTTGACTATTCATTCATTGGACTGGGTTAAACCATTCTCACCTTATGCTTATTTTATGCGAGAATATTTTTAAAGTAACAAGTGGTAATACATCACTTGATTGTTGTGTTTTATAGTAGTGAGCGTTTAAAAATATTTTAAGAAAAATAACCAAAATTGCAATACGATTCGTCTGAGAGCATCCAATTTTCTAGGTTTATTAAATTTTTGAAAACAATAATTCTGGTTAATCGAGAAACTGTTACTTAATTTTTTAAATGTTTGTCGGAATATATGTTTGGACATAGATGCCGGTGAAAATATTCACAAACATACAAATAATTCAGCCTTATTCCGATTATTCCAACCGGAAATTAAGACCCGAGTTATGACCGGTCAAGAATAACTTCATTGATGATGGTCAAGATGACAGGTTCTACTGTATAATCATTTATTTAAATGTCACTGGAGGACTTACAAAATGCATAGAAATCTCTTTTGCTTTAATTAATTTTGCTTAAGTAGTCATTTTTGACAAATGCATATTTAGTATTTACTGTACTTCATTTTCATTGCCAATATTTATAATTTCTTTCATTCAAAAATTAATGACAAATTCATCAGTGGCATTGGAATGAACACTCTTTAAAAAAAAAAACTTTGATAAAAGTATTATTTTATTTAAAAGTGAAAAATTTAGTAGTGTTGTGTGCATAGGTGCACACGCTTCTGATTTCAGGGAGGGGTACATTTGAAAAATTTAGATAGGGTTTTTTTTTTTTTTTTAT
>JAABKK020010150.1:1368-23316 GCA_011634745.2 Catotricha subobsoleta
TTAGTTTTTTTTTTTTGAAAAAGAAAATCAAACGTTGGTTTGAGTATTTTTTTTTAACACTTTTTTTCTGAATCGCACTGGCCGGACGGATTTTGATAGTCGATAGACCAAAAGATGCAGATTTTTTTTTCATAAAAATTTACATACTGACGTTTTTTAATATTTCGGGTTTTTGTCTTGGGAGCCAATCTTTACTTCAGTTTTTGGTTTTTCGGGGGTTGTATCTAACCCTACTGTCCCTTTTTTTTTTTGCGGTATTGCCTCCCTTTTTTATTTTGACCACGTTTTTTTTCGTACAAAAATGAAGTCTTGTACGAATCCATTGGTAGCTTTTTTTCACTAAAGCGCGAGATGGAACAGTACACAAATTTTATATACTGAGTAATTCAGTATAGCACTACTTATAAAAGTATATTGACAGTATATTAATAAACCAGTACTTACCAGCTGTGCTGTGTATTGTATATTTTTTTATTACCAGTAATTTTGTACTAGAAAAGTATTTGTATCTCTGACGACAGCAGTGTTCCACAAAATTGTAAATTTTGTTTTTTCATCGCTTATATATATAAATAAAATAGGTCATTAACACAGGATTTTGCGCTCGTGAAAATATATAAAATTTTGTTTTCGATCTACAACCATATTCTAATCATGTTATGATAAAGTGATATAATTATTAAAAATTAACAATTTTTAGATATTGGTATTCTAACTTCGCTTCGATAAAATATTGTTTATAAGATTTATCGATTCCAAATCAGAATACCAATGTGTCAAAATCGTTAAACATCGTTAAAATACCGATTTTCTCGATAAAGTAATAAATTTTTTAACGTCAACTACTATATTTAGTAAGTGTAAATTCAGTCGAAAAATTTTATCAGTTAATCATTTTATAACGAAATAAATTAGAATATGGCTACGCTGTTTAGTAGTTCTTGAGAAATTTCAGAATAAACAAAAAACAAAAAAAATATGTAGTTCAAAAACAAAACATATTGAAAAACGCAAGTGGTCTTTACGAAACCAATACCTACTTTTTTTTTTTTAATTTGTTGAAAATTTCTATTTCTCAAAAATAAAGTTAAATACATATTATTATTGTTTAGGCTATACCACAACATATTAAAAAAAAGATAAAAATCATTTGTTTAAGAAAAAAAATAATCACAATTTCAAAACTTAATTATTCAAATAGAAAAATATCAATAAAATATTTATTCTATGTGAATTGTGAATATATTGCCAACATCATATTATTGTAATAGTATGTTTTATCGTATTCCTAAAATCGTTTAACGTTAAAGGTCAAAATTGAAACAAATGAAATATTCATATAAATTTTTAATGAGTTGTCAGCAATATGATAAATATTCAAAATTTTCTTAAATATTTAAGTTAATTGTCATTGCTATAGATCTTTCCATCCCTGATATTTGATTTATTTGCTGCATCAACATTTTGACTTCATTATTAAATATATATATTTATATATATATATTTCTTCGAAGGAATATTTTTGGCATGTCGTACTTTTATTACTTATTTGGAAATACGTATTAAAGTGCTTATAATTTATGAAAGCGTATGGAAACTTGTATCAAACAAAATTTCAAAGATTTTTCTTATGACAAAACATCGAAATACGAAAATTGAAAAGCTAACTTATGAAAGCAGAGAAATTTTTGACTTGGTCCACCCTGAAACATATTAGTTTTATTTCAAATTCGTAACATTCAAAACCCTACCATTCAAATCGTAATCCGTTTTTTTTTTTTTTGAACAATATGTACTTTAATAACCTACAGTCTGTGTAAAAAACATGGTTAACTGAAGTTAAAGTGACTCATTAAACTACCGCATATGAACTATGTGCTTCTCTGCTTCAGAATATAAAGCTCACTATATCTGTACGTACAACAAACCCGATCTTTTGTTTGTCGTTGACACTAATTCTAGAAAATTTAGTTGATTGTCATCATAACCCACATATGTCGCCCACTTACTCTATCGTTGGTATTCTATTTTATGTATATTTCATAGCGGTGAATATCTCTACTCTATATATATATATATATATATATAGGTAGAGGAAATGTTTTCATATATTATATACATAATGGTAAGCCATCATAACAACACAATTTGTATTTCATTTTACCACCACCACCACCATTACCACCTTTTAACAAATTTAATGTTTAAAATAATATGGAACCCTTAATATTATTATTTTACCTTCCATACAATATTGTACGAATAAGAGAAAGCGGATAAAACATATTCAAATAATGTGATGGTTTCATGTTACTGTCTATCATAATAATTAGATTACTGGCAAACTATTTAAATTATTAAATAATATATAATGCATAAAAAATTTAATGCATTAATTTTGAAATATTTAAATCGCATATTTTAATTCATCCTATTTTTATATTTATGATTAATAGGAAAAGAAATGAAAAACCATTTTAACAATGAATTTTAAATAGATATATAATATATAATATATATGTACCAATTAATACAATATTGTGCCCAATTGGTATGTTGTTTGGTTTTAATTTATTTACTGTATATATGTTTCACTTCTTTTAAAAAAATAAAAAAAAAGCAAAACATATACCTACCGCCCAAATGCTCTTAATTTTCCAGTCCAATAAATTACAACATTTTGCGCATATACCACATACTAATATTAAAGCTGAGTTGTTTGTTATTGTGGAAACCAATATTGTACATTACAAGTACACACATATATATGAATCGTATTTTAGCAGTTCTATCTATATATTTATAAATGATATAGAAATCGCTGTATTATACAAAATGTAAAATTGCATAGAATTTGTTTTAACATTGTGTATTATTTATACTACATATATATGATATATTCGTATGTATGTATATAGCTTTTCAGTTATAAAGTAACACTAAAAGCATGTCAGAATAATATACAATGTTACTACTACAGGATACAGCTACATGTATCAGGATCTACATGTTCATTTCGTTTATTTATGTTAGCAAAATTTTCATGGTTATGTGAAGGATGTCAGGTGTGTAGTATAACGGTTTACGTTTTTCATTTCATGTTTAAGCAACGTCGTAAACTATTTCATTCCCATAAATTTAGTTAGGAAGATGCCTAAAGCTTATATATATGTTTTCTTTACTATGATTTGCAATTGTATTGTGCTGTGCTGCTCTGTGGCCTCTTTTTTTTATTGGCAGAAGGTCTCTTGTTATATATATATATATAAATTACGGATGTTTCGAAAAACATATTCTAGAAATTTCCGCTGATTATAGGCATAAATGATTTTTTTTTTTGGTTATGTGTTGATGAATAGTAAAAAAAAAAAAATTGAAACAAAAACATTTCGTTCAATTTAAATTGTATAAAAACGTAATACGGAGTATGTTCGCAAAAGCAGATAGATATATTATACATTCAAACATGTTCGTAACAAACAAAAAAAAAATCCAATTGAAATAGAAAAGGTCCATTATTCCTTTTCACGTGAATTTCATTCATTAGTACTAAGAAACCTCATTTATCATGTTGATTTTTTTTTCTTATTTTTTTTTTTGTAAAAACAATCAAAAAGAACAGTATTTTTTTTTATTCATTTCGGTAAGCAGCAGCTTTCAAACCAACCATTCATTTTTCAATATTTTTTTTCCAATTCTTTTTGTATACATTAAAGATTATTAGACATTAGATCCACAGTAGGAAATGGCTCCGAAATAGAAAATCACCAAATACGTAGCGTAGCTTAGTCGAGAACAGCATAAATCGAATACCTTTTGGAAGCTTTTATAAATACAAAATAAAAGAGCAAAAATTTATTTATTTATTTATTTATTTTATTTTTTTTTTGATATATCATTTAGAAAACGATGTAGTACGATTATAAATAACAAATAAAGGTAAAGAAAGATATCTTTCTAGGAAATATTTATCTAAATAAATTTGTAGAAAGTTTAAATCTGTATTTTCAACATCAAGAAGTTTTTTTTTCACTGAAAAAGTTATTTCTATCACCTGCTCAAAGTGCAAAGTATCCAAATCTCCCCGAGTAATTATTAAACAAAATACATGCAAGCCTATAATAGTATCTATTCAACATTTACATACCACCCTACATAAGTAAACCTTTTTTTTGTTTTTTTTTTTAAAAGAAAAAAAAAAAGAAGAAAAGTAAATTGAACCAACGTTACGAAATTTTTTACACAACCGTACATACACTTAAATGAGCGAGAAAAGACAAAATCGATTTTCTATATAACACTACATAGTAATAATATGCTATGCACACTCTATACTCTACATCAACATTAAATTTCCAAGATTTAACATAGCGATAAGAATATTTGAGCTCATTTTATCTTTTTCAGAGAGTTACATTTTAAACACAAATCCCCAAAAAATATTTTCCCTTACACCCCGCCCCCCCCTCCGTATTTCGGAAGATAAACATAAAAACCAACCAAAGTAACAATGAAACAGATTAAATATAAAACAAATTGCCATCATTTTTTATCTCTTTACGTTGTGTTCGTTTTTTTTTTTCTGAAAACAAAAGAACTTAAAATAAATGGCCATTGCTTTAGAAAAATGCGCAAATTTTCACTAAACATGGAATATTATTTAGGAGTTTTGTGTATTTGGCATGTGATTTAATAATCGTGTTTATCATTGTTTCTCTACCCCTTTATAGGTATCATAATTCATATTTGTTTATGTCAGGTTTCTAAGTATATGGATTCATTTTTATTTCGGTGTTTTTCGAAAGAGATTTTAATGCATGAGAAGACTGTGTGTAAATAACTAAACATACTTATTTGTGAATGAAATTTTTATTTTTATGTCATTCATAAATATTGCACGTATAGAAAGTGTATAGCAAGATTTGTGCTTATTTCTATGTTATTAATTTCCATGCTATATTTTAAGCAGAATATAGAACTCATAATTCTTCTTAATATTATTTATGTCATTTTGTAAAATGAAACTTGAAAGTTTGTGTCAAATTGTAGTTAAAAAAACTCTAAGGTAGCTTATAAAACATTGAATTGTGTAAAGCACATAAATACAAATAGTTTTAAATGCTACTTAAATCTCCAAAAATTTATAAAACTAAATGAAATAAATATACTGTCAGTTAAATTGTAAAACCAAAATGTAAATAAAACAATTCTAATTCACATACACAGGGTGTCCCAGAATGAGTAGCCCAAACTTCAGGCGTGTATTCCTGGGGTCATTTTAAGCAAAAAAATGTATGGGAAGAGCGTCGGCAAATTGACCGTTTTCAAGTTATACCGGTTTAAAGTTTGTAAGTTCGGATGTTTATGAAGTCGCAGATAAAATCACTGAAATTTTCATAACTCGTCTAAACATTAACTGATTTAGATGATTCTAGGTAATTGTCTAGACTACAAATAACGTAAATATTCTTTTTTCTCTATGATGCACCTTTTTTGAGTTATCGTTCGTCAAAGTCAAAAATTGGTCCAAAAACACCATACATTTTGATAAATTTCAATTTTTCTTAAAAAGTTCGCTTATCAATGTTTTTTTTTATTGTTGATTTTTATTCTACGCGTGATTTCCAACAAAAAATGGCCTATTAATTATTTCGTTTACGTTATTTATAGTCTAGACAATTACCTTTTCAACGCAACTAGAATCATCTAAATCAGTTTTTGTTTAGACGAGTTATGACAATTTCAGTAATTTAATCTGCTTAGAATGACCGCAGAAATACACCCCCGAAGTTTGGGCTACTCATTCTGGGACACCCTGTATAGTCAATAATTTCTTTTGCTAAGTTTCAGGTATATATTGTATACTAAATTAAATTCATTTTACTGAAAATTAAATGTACGTTGAATTTTGAAATGAACGATACGATAAAATGTGTTGTTTCCATTCAATCCTATTCAAACTTTCCAAAAACAATTCGAATTAATCAAACAAAACGGTAATCTTATAGTAACATTATTTCACCGTTTCTCATAGACTGATAGTAAACTTTCCAGTTTACTAGTGAATTTGATACAAAGTTTACAAAATATTACAATAAATACAATATAGAGAATTGAACCCATAATAATGTTCGTGATTATGGAAAGCTGTTTTTTTTTTTATTTCTTTTAATACCTAGTATTTTTTTTTTATATTATTATTTATCGAACGTAGTTGATGTTGATAAATAAGTATAGAATACCGAAAATAATGTATGAAAATTTTAAACCGATTAGGATAACAATTAAATCGAACAAAATAAAATTCTTCACGCGTTTCAACTCATGTACGCGAACGCACAAAAGAAAAGTTAACTTTTAATGGAGGTTGGTGGGTGTTTTATTATAGATATTATATATATGTATGATATATATTATGTAGCTCTATATGTACGAACGCTGAACATTCAGGCAAAGGGGCATACACAAACAAATCAAAAATAAAATATAAAAAAAAAAAAAGAATAAGAGGTATTCAAAATGGTTTAAATTTATGAGAAAAATATGTTTAAACTTTTCCATTTTATTGTTGAACGTGTTCGGAATAAATAAGAATTTTTTTTTTGGAAAGCAATAAAAATGAAAAGTCAGTTTTTGGTTCACAGAAAAGAAAAAGTAATGAAATATGTTTAGAAAAAAGAAAAAAAAATTCATTGTTGTATTTTTGAATTGTAATGTAATGTATTTCTATCAACAAAAAAAACCATGTAAGTACGCGCCATCGCTACTTTTATCAGTACACATGGGCAAACTTCTATAATTTCGCTTTATATAGTTTGTTTGAATATAAATAAGAGACGAAAAACCATGTAAAACTGTTGATGGGTTACAAATGAATTGTAAAAATTCGGCACATGATATATGATTTTTATTATATTCGCTCTTTGTGCTGAAATAAATAGTTACGCCATTAGCTATTTATGGCATTTCCATGAAAGAGAAACCGCAAAAGTCTATGCATTTACATAAAATTTTAATCATTTTATCAATTACATTGAAAATATGTATACTAATATTCTAATAAGCGCTGTATTTGTATATACACTCATAAAAAAAATATCATAACCATTTCCATTGTATAGATGGAGAGTATGACTGGCTGCAATTACTTTTTCTCAGTAAGTTGAAATTTCTTAATAAAACGAAATATAACTAAATTTTATTCTGTTAAAGTAATTTATATTCATTATTCCATTCTTCAAAAAATCAATAAATTATTTATAGATGTTATTCCAATCTAGTCTGCAAAAGCTGAGTTTGTCCAAAACTTTCTAAAATATACATTTATATGTTTTATTTTATCCATAGCAAGAGGCCAATTTTAAACAAAATATTATTGTTATATTGTTATAATAGCAAAAATAATTAGTTTTACGCACAATCATTCAATTGTTCAAAATTTATATGGTAGAAATTAATGGAAATTTATAAGAACGATGCTCCTATTTTCAATAAGTTCGCATTCTTAAGTTGGTTATTGAAATGATCATCAACCTGAATGGGAATGCTTATCATAAAATTTGATACGATACGACGTGTTTCCTTACACCAATCATGATTAACCACAGAGTTGTGCATTTGTGACTAAGATATGCCATATATAGTATGTATGTTTGCGAATACTTATAGACTGACTACATTTATCTGTAGAAAGAGCTTTTAAAATCGATAAACTATGTATTAAAAAGGATCAATCGTTATCGATAAAATGTCTATTTTATTGGTTTTTCTTTAATCGAATCTCTAGTGCTGGAATTAATGGAATTTCTTTTCTACGATGTGATCCAAAAAGTAAAAAAAAACGATAACTATAATAAAATATACTATAGTATAAGAGGTTGTAGCAGCTGTTCATATACTTTCGTACAATATATATTGGGTAGACAAATATAATATACCAGCCTTAGCCTTACACCTATTTTACGTATTTACTTGCTGTACCTTAACATTAGTTTTATAAATAGAAATAAAAATGTTGATAAAAAGAAATGTATAAAAAGCAAAAAGAAAAGACGCTGGTAGTGTTTCAAATATGTACGAAAAAGAAAACAATTTCTATTTAAAAAAAAAAAAAAAAACAATATCCTTTCCTAAATGGTTTTCATTTAAAATTGTATAGATTTTTATATACCCTGAGATTACAATATATCCACAATATCATATATTTTCTGGTTTTTATAAGTTAAGATTTCAGCCCGAGAAAATGTTCCCCGTAAAAACAATATCGATTTCATTACAATAATATTACATTTTATTTTCATATCATTGAACTATAATTACAATTATAGAACTTCTGTACACTACCAACACAATTAACGAGCGTCTTTATTTTATTTGCTTGTAGCTATAGCCAAATATTTGGAAAGTTATTGTCAATTTTCGGAAATGTGTGTCCAGTAAATTGGATTATTTGCTGCACATTCATATCAGTTTCAGTGAAGGTTTATATAGAGTATAATAACATTTGAAACCAAATTGATCAAATAAAATCATCCCATTCTGTCATTTTTATATACACCATTTTCTTAGTATTTCAACATATTATTTGAGTAAAAATATAATTTCGCAATTTGAACTTTACCTTAGAAATAAAATAAAATAAAATATATATATATAATTACATATATATATAAATGTGTAATAATTGTTTGTATACATCGAAATTACCATTATTATATAAAATCATTTTCAATTCTTGAACATTATAAAAGAAAACTATTTCAATTTATTTACAATAAAACACAGCAGGTCTTTCTGTAACAGATGGAAAATATTACATATTGAAAATGAAAAGCTTTATAAGGAAAATATGTATATATAGTACACGTATATATAAAAACTAGATTGCGTACAGGTAGTTGATTGCAATAGTCGAATACCAACTGTATTGAATACTCCATATAAAGTATAAAACTATAAACCAACGTACATAACTTTTCAAACCCATAAACAATTCACCATATTAATTTAGCTTGGAAAATTGATTGCGACATTGCAAAAAAAAAAAGAAGAAAAATCAGTGAGTTAGTTTTCAGTTTCTATTTTCAGTACAAAAATATTTTTATCAGGGAAAATATATAAGAAGAAGCGCAATGTGTGACATATTTATCTATCTGCTACAATCCTTTTAAACGCCTCTGTTATTAGAGATAAAATCTGAAAAATCAGAGAAAATTCGTCTTTTGAGCTTCACGTTATAGATTATTCTTTGGGTTTTACACCGAAAAATGTATGTTCTCTGAAAAAGTGAGCAAAACAAAAGTTTGGTAAGAAATTAATCTAAAAACATAAATATACAGGGTGTTCTTTTTTTGTGTTCATTAAATATGTGTTTATGAGCAAGTTATAGCGGATCACAAACATTGATAAATGAAATGATGTAAAAGTGGTATAATATATCGTATCTGTTATATTCAACGAAAAATGTACTGGGGAGTTTAAATTGAAACACCCGCTTTATATAATGTATTTCTTATTTCTTATATTTTTATTGTATGGGTATATGAAGAGTATTTTGATTTTTTCTAATTAATGGATTGCTTCGTGAGTTATATAATGATGATAAATGGTTACACTTCAGATATTTTTCTTTTAGTGCCGAATTTATGTTCTAAGCTGTGTTGATATCAGAATTTTATTTAATTTCAAAAAAATAAAATTGGTTCAAGTGTCTTTTGCAGGGCACAACATCAATTTTTTGTTTTTTTTTTTGTATTTAGATAATTATTTATAAAATAGAAAAAGAACCTTGATATTGCCTCTAGGTGCATTTGCTATTCAAAATCAATATTATATCTCATTATTTTTTAGTTTGTTTGCATCTACCGTTACATCAACAGCTTAATATATGTTTGAAATATGGGAAAATGTCGAATATTAGTATTGATGCTTATTTATAATAATATGAAATAGAATGTCTGCATTGTATGTTTTGGCAAAAGTTTCGGAAATACAATTTTTGATTTTTTTTTTCTTCCCCTTTCACTATACCAACTATACGATACAATATAGTTATTTTCTATTCATGTTTTCATAAAACTAAAGGAACAAAAATCATTTTTTTTTTCTTCTTTTATATTTATTTTGTTGAATTTGTGTGTATAGTTTTATGGCGCCACTATGACGTATCGTATATTTATAATCATACATCTAGAATTTTATGTATGTTATTATGTATTATTGTATATTAGATATTCTTGGGGGAGTCAAGCATTTTTATATTATGTAGAATAAGCTAACAGAGAAAAGCAAAAAGTTCTATATTCAAATAGTTTTATGTTGTAAGTTTTTTTTTTTTTTTTGAATGTATATCTTTAGAAGCTGAAAGCAAACTTTGCTTCAGCAGACTTACTGAAATTATTTAATAAATATTTGACTTCATAATTGTTGGTAAGTTCATCCAATAAAAAAGAATTGCAAATATTGTACATCTAACCTTACATTATCAGCCTTGCCATACACCATGTTAAGTGTTAACACCATCGTAATGTAGATAAGTACTAAAAATCGGATGTCAGTCCAACGTTTCCGCACCAAAAGAAATTATTTAAATATGTGCTGAGTGCAAAGTTTTCCAAACTTCAAAGTTCGCATTAAGAATTTAATGTCCGCCTTATCTTGAAAAAATGTTCGATAGTAAATATTATATAAATAATATTATTACATCCTGTTTACCGCAGTATTGGTGTACTTTATAACCAAAACCATATATTACTAACTTTTAAGTGGAAAGAACACCTTTATGTTATTCAAGAATTATTATTGTTCTGGCAAACCATATTAGACAAAAAATAAATATATAATATTTATCAAATTATTAATGTTTGTGGAAAGCCACTAATAGTAATTATAAATCTTTTATGATAATGTTTACCAGAGATATTTATATGAACTCTTTCATGTGCAATGTTTATTGTTTAAGCTAAAGTAATTTGTAAAACAAGCTATAAGTTTCCATAGTTATTTAATTGCTGAATGTATTAGCAAATGTGTTGCATTTTAAATGAATTAGAAAAGAAATGTACATACAATAAATATATTTTAATCAAAACTATACATATCGTATATATCGTATGGCTTCTTGGATAGAGTAGGTAGGCTGTATGACGATTGATAGGATCTTAGTTTTAGACTGCAGGTTCTCGAGAAATTGTTTGTGGGTTGAATTTTTTTTTTAAAAAAAAAACAAGTTTTATCGATTTATGGTTCTATGTTTTTTTTTGTAGATGTTTTACATCATTTTTGAAAAATTCGGCAAAAATGAAGTCGTGTACCATTGCAGCAGCTTTTCCACACGTATAACTTTTGATCCAGATATCGCAAAATTCGGTTGATTTGGAATTATATGTCCTTCTACTTTAATAATCACCAATGTGTTTTCTATTTTCTATTCGTGGGTCTGGTCCAAAAAACTTCAGGAGTGCTCGCAATTCATTCTTTACCTAAATCAGAATGTTTGTACGTGACGCTTTTTTTTCACGAGGTTTCCACCTAGAACTCCCAGACTTTCCTCGTCGCTTAGGGATGGTTAAAAGATGCTTCCGTTTTTTTTTTAATAATTTTCCGAGATATCGTTCAAAAGATCTGCGTCTTGAACTTCACACATAATGGGGTTTTGTGTATTGCGACGCTTAATTCAACTACTGAACAAGAACTCATATTATTCAAAATTTCAGGATGTAATTGAAATTATTGTGATTATTATAATTACATTACATTAATTACATTAGGTGCATTTTCAATTACAAATTATATTTTTCGTGTAATTTTACCAGTTTTGATGACATTCTTATCGTGTTCCAACATCTTCAAAATCACAATTTATGTATTCTTGTGATTGATAACAGCTTCTCTAGAGGATTAGCAAGATGTTGAAAATTAGAAAATATTGAGATTATAGAGGTCTTGAAAATTTAGAGAACTAATCCATTGATGATATGATTTTTATACCATTTTTCCGTGTGAATTTTTGTTCCACAAGGGATTTTAATTTGTCAATATTCCAGCAATCTTAAAACTAAGTATATATCCAATTAAAAAGAAAAAATATATATAATTTTTTCATGTTTAAAATTTCTGAATGCATGTAAATGTTTCCATATATTATTTCCATATATGACATATTAAGAAAATGTCACTAAACTTATAACAAAATATTCATACATAAGTTTCTAATAGATTTATTATACTTATATATTATATAACCCGTCTAGCCATAAATAACATATATAAACGTGCTCCGACACAAAATAAAATAAGAAATATTTTAAAACCACATGAGGTTTTATACTCGCGCTATAATTATTTCGCTATAAGGGATATATTTCTACCCAGACATTGGCAATATATACATGTATAGTATATATACTTTTTGTATACTCTCTAAATAGACACATTAATATCAAAAAGTTAAATTGAACACTTAAATAATAGCAAACAAATGTAGTAAGTCTAGTGATACAATTAAAATAATAAAATTAGCACGTGCATTGTTTCCTTTTTATATGTGGAATGGTACATCTAATAACATATAAGAATAACATAAATGTCTGGCTTGTTCTTTATATCATTTAATAAAGCTTTTATTAAAAGCTCATCGTGCTAAACAAAAAAAAAAAGAAGAAAAGAAGGAAGAAGCTTTACGTGTTAACTGCTTGTTAGTTGCGCTATATATAATTCTCATAGGTCTTGTACGATGTTCCTATAGCGCAAACCACATCCATGTATGAATGAAAATAATACAATAAAATAAATATTTCTTCATTTCTTTTATGTTATATACACAATATAATATGTCGGTTAACTAACTGTACTGATTAGATTATTGTATAATTGAGAAACGTGTCTACTTCATAATGAAATGTAAAACGTGATGAACTTAAATAAATGGTTTTGTATAAAGCTTTATGCTTATTACTTAAGGAAGAGAAAGAATGTTTAATTGTTGACGCATAAAAAATAGCAAATTCTTGGGGAAAAAAATGCATTCTAGAAATTTAACCCATATATAGAATTATTGTATACGTAAATAAATAAAATGTTACTGCAATTGGAAATTATCGCATTTTATCCTCTTTATATTGTTGAAGAGTATTCCTATACATTATTTTTTTTTTATCTTCTACAATTTGATTCTAGAGCGATCGCAAACCACGCATCAAAACATACTGAAATAAATCACAAAGGGTTTAGGCAAGCGGAACATAAGCTTACTTTTCATCAGTTGATTGAACTTTTACTCTTCTTTAAAATAATTTTTTTTTTTTGCCTTGAGATCAAAGAATAGGGGACATTTTTTTTTCCTTTTGTAATAGAACTTAATATACCGGGTGGTTCAAAATATACAGAGTGTATTTATTTTTAATTTTATTCGTTTGCCTGTTTAACTTCTTTTTTTTTTTTGAGTGAGTCTGATGGGAATATGTTAAAATTAAACGGTATATTTTGAAGGAAGACGCATTCGTGAATTTTATTGGAAGTTTCGTTTGAAAAATGTCTGAAAAACAAATGAATTAAATAATTAATCCACACTTTCCTGACACTCTTTTAGAAATTAAAAAAAAAAAAAAAAAAAAATTAAATCATTATTCAATGCCTTGCAGCCTCAGTTAGCACAGTACTGGTATTTTTAGAAAAAATAAATCCGTATATTAGCTGAACCACCCTTTATGTATGTTATATATATTATTGTATCTATGTATATAAAGTAAAATATTTGTATTTGTATATAGAAAATATGGTAGAGGGTATATGTATAGAAAATGCTTATACAATTTTTTTTTAGTGAATTTTGTCGTCTTATAATAATGAAAAACGATTTTTGGTTTGATGTTTTTAATAGCAATAAAGCCTACAAATAAAAACGATTTTCTTAAAAGAATTTCTACATGGCCGATTGAACATGATTCTGAAGAATTGTGGTCTGGTGGTATTGTGTTTTTAAATGGGCCGGAGCAGTGAAAATATCTGATTAATTTATTAAAAGCTTTAAATAATATACTCTGTTTGATTTTATTATAAACTATGACGATATATAATCTTTAATTTAGATAAAAATGATTCCACATATTAATAAACAAGTAGTCGATTTTAAATCAGATTGTCTAGAAGAATATACATTTAGAATATTATTACATATACGAACTTTTCTTTGAAGTTTAAAAATCTCTGAAAATGCTTACAATTTTAATATTAATTCATTGGAAATGTTATTATTAATAATTATTATCACGCACTTAAAATAGTTTTAGGTCTCAAAATTATAAAATATGAATAAAATATTTGTTAAATAAATCAAAATAAAAGCTAAAAATGCTTAAGAAAACTTTCTAAAAATTTGTTTTGTTCTTGATATGCACTTGGGATATGAGCCCACAGTCCCCATATTGTTGGTCTTTAATTATTAATCGGGTAATACTTCATAATAATATGAAATCAATTTCGAAATGATACAAAAAAATAAAATATTTTTTTTGAAAAGTAATGATTTATTATATTGGCTTCTAACCGAAACCCATAGAAATTGGTAATACATATTCATATACAACAACAAAAAAGTTAATTAACGTTAACACAATGCGATTGATTAAACAATACAATATAGTACAAATGACCAATTAAAAATCTTAAAGCTAAATATCCGTAAAAATATATATGAATGAGTATAAATAATAAATACACTAAATGAAAGAAAATCCATTAAATATAACTCATTCAATCACTGAAATTCTATCGAAAAGAAAATAAATTTATAAATACATTTTCCTTTGCTTTCAGATTAATACATTGAGAACAACGTACCCGGTACACCACAAAACAAATGCATTGGAAAACAACGTTCATAATCCTTGAGAAAAACTTCTACCACACCAGTGGCAAAAACGTCAAGAAAAACAACTCATAACAGCCACAACAACAAACTGTTACAAGTTCCTTGCGCTGCTGGATATTCTATATACGTATAATATACATATAGTAATAAAACAAAAGAAAAGCAACTTAGTATTATTCTATATATATTAGTTTTTCAGCCACAACAAGAAAAATAACGAACACGAACAAAAAGTAAAAACAAAAAAAAATATATAATATATTTTTATATCAAATAGAGACTGGTAATTAAGGAGAAGAAAAAAAAACAGAAAGAAAGAAAGAAGAGAAGAAAACATAGTTTTTATTTTTGCCCATGCACGAATGTTTAATTTAAAATTGAATTTAATATTTGAAAAAGTACAAAATGTTTCTTTCGTATAGTCAGAGAATATTCTTAAGAATATAAATTCAATTATCACATCATAATACATAAATTTCAATGACGACTAATACAAGTTATTCAAATTATGAATAGAACAATTAAAAGATGACTGCTAACTACAGTTAGACACTTTTTAAATCAATAATCATGATAATAAAATTAATTCAAAAACATTTAAAGCACAATGAGTGACTTAATGAGTGAATATAAAATGAAGTGGATTTGTATGTTTCTAGTCATAATGAGTATTGCAATTAAAGGAGTGTGTACCTGTCCGTCGGATGTTTGTATTTGCAAATGGAAAGGTGGCAAACAAAGCGTGGAATGTGGTGGAAAATTTCTAAATGATTTACCAGAGGGTATGGACCAAGGGACACAGGTGCTAAATTTCACTGGCAACAGTTTACAATATCTACCCAGTGAACGGTTTTTAAAAATGGATTTAATTAATTTGCAGAAAATTTATTTATCCAGAAATCAATTGACAAGAATACATGATAAATCTTTTAGAGGACTATCTAATTTAGTTGAGCTTGATTTGTCTGATAATATGTTAACAACTGTACCATCAGAAACATTTCAAGATTATTCATCTTTGATGCGATTAATACTCAGTGGAAATCCAATACGCGAATTAAAACCAAATGCCTTTAAACATCTATCATTTTTAACTACATTAGAACTAAGCAATTGCCAGTTAGATAAAATTGAAGATGAAGCATTCATTGGATTGGATAATTTAGAATGGTTAAGATTAGATGGCAATAGAATTGGAACAATACGTGGTAATCATATTTTACCAAAGTCTTTACATGGCATTAATTTGCAAGGCAATCGATGGAATTGCGATTGTAAAATGATTGATTTACATGCTTGGCTGGTAAATTATAATATACCCCAGCAAGTTGAAGATCCAAAATGCACGTATCCAACAAGATTGTCGGGTGAAATAATAAAATTTTTAAAATCTGATGATCTTGCATGTTTACCAGATATTACTCCAACCACTTTGTATCTGGAAATATCTGAAGGCCGAAATATATCATTGCTGTGTAAAATTACTGCAGTTCCAGAGGCAACAATTTCCTGGTGGTTTCAAGGACAAATTTTACAGAATGACTCATTTTTGGCCCCAAATCTTCATTTGTATTATTATATCGAGGAAGGAATTGAGGAAAAAAGAAGTGAATTGTTTATTTATAATACAAATGCTGAAGATAATGGAACATTTGCTTGTGTCGCTGAAAATTCGGCTGGCAAAATCCAAGCAAACTATACGATACGCGTGATTGTTAAAGAAGAACCAATTGTTGAAGAAATCACATTTTCGTATGAACATTTTATAATAATTATAGTTGGTGCTGGTGTAGCTGCATTTTTCATAGTATTAATGTGCTGCTGCATTATACTGAAATGTAGACGTAAGTCTAAACGTAATCGAAAGCGAAAAGAAACTGTCAAAGATACCAATATGCAATTGCAAGCAAATCAAATAAAATGTGCTTCAATAATGAATGATGGTCATGCTCCTATTCCAATACTAAAAAATGGAAATATAAATATAAATAATCAACAGCAAGACTTAATGTTGTATGTATCTCAAAATGCACAAAGCCTAAATAATGAAATACCGTCAGTTGGAAGCAGTCAATATTGCAGTCCGCCTTCTATACGAAATTATCAAGAGCAAAATCCTGATTTAATAAATGATGCTGAAAGTAATAAAAGTAGACTAAAAGCAGACATTGATGACGCTGGAAGTGAGCAAGGATCAATTGGTCCAAGTAGTATACAAGGAAGCCATACAAGTTGCGAAAATGGTTATCATCCAAATTCAAAACTATTGCGAAATAATCCACAAAGATATAATCCGATGGCAACATTACCGCGTGGTATGAATAAAGACTTATATCAACATCAGGTAGATGTTCACCTTAACCCTGGTTGTTTTCTAGGGCAAGATGGATACCCTGTAGAATATAGACTTCAAGGAGTACCTGTTATGCCACATATTATACCGCAAACAAACAATCAAGTTAATTACTATCGAACATTACCACATAAGCCAAAGGCACAAACAACTGTAAATCAAGGTGTTCGCTATTCAATGGAAGCAGAATTCTTAAATAGAACATCGACACCTCCATTTGACACATATAATTTAAACAAAGACATTCGATACACAGCCGAGGGATATCCTAAACAACAAAAACAAGTAGCTTTTGCAGACCAGCAATTTCCTTCACCACCAGAAGGTTATAAAGGAGACATTACGCAACCTTCAGTAGGTGTAATAAGCTCATCAGCAGTCTGTTCAAATACATCATTGCAACAATGGCCACCATGTTTGCCGGGATATCATTCTCAGATTGTTCCTATAAAAACTCAAGGTACAGAACAGAAACGTTATCCATCACCTAGTCTAATGTCACCTACATCAATTCCAGTGACTAAACGCTGTGTCGGAGCACAAACCAATACATTAGAAAAGGATATCATACCTGAACAACAAGAAGAAGAGGTTGAAGTTGAAGATGGTAAGTTAAGACATCTGACTGGTCCTCTAGCTGATAGCCCTGATGAAGGATATGTAGGTGACAGTCAAGATGGATCCGATATGTGACATAAAGCTGATACTAAAAAAAATGTTGATAATAATAAAAATACTAAAAATAATAATTGTGTACAAGAACTAAATAAAAGTGATGATTCAGTTGCACTGTAAATAAGTAAATAATAAATTGTTTGCTCAGCAAAAAAGTATACTGCACATATATTTTATTTGAACAGAAAAATCTGAAAAAAAAAAAGGTTAAATAAATAAAGATTTAAAGAGTGCAAAAGACAGGGTATCTACACTTCGCGTAATAATATTATGTACATAAGAAGATTGTGCAGATAATTGAAGAAATGTGTTTTAATTTCCACAGAAAAGTTTCATTTTTTTATTTTATTAAGCACTCACTGAGTGGTTTTCATCGTACAAATTTTCATTTACTTTGTAAAAAAAATAGATGAAACAACAAGGAGTGTTCAATTTCACACCGAACAAATAATTTTGAATATAATTCGTTGAAATGAAAATGAATATTAAATAAAAGGAGTGCTAAAAGCATAAAGTTGCAAAGTATTTATATCAAATTAAAATTATAACCAAATATATAATTTTATAAATTTCAATAAACCACACATTTAGATAATGGATAAACAATAAACACATACATACATTTACATACATACACCCATCCGTACACCCAGGGTTGATTTGATTAAATCAATTCGAATTATTCATGATTTTTTCGTCAATGATTTATTGCAAAAAATCAATCAAAAAATCATTAAACTGATGTATTTCTATTTTTTTTTTTTTTTTCGATCAATATTTCAGCTTTCAAGACGAGTAGATTTCCTAATCAATATTTGGTTTATTATATTTATGCTATTTAAAGAACGTCATATTGCTCATATTGTTTGCAGTTCTTTAGCAAAATTGGAACATATTTCCTACAATTTTTATTGGTGATAACCATGTGAAGAAACTGTTTAGCTGGATAGCTGGTTTTCATGTCAAGACGTTTAAATGTGCAAAATATGTTAAATTTCATCATATCATGCCTATCAAACATTTTATATCGGAAAAGTTATATTACGAATAGGATGGTATTCTAATCTTATGTAAGTATTTTGAATTGTATCTTCGAAGTAAATATGGAATATTTTCTATTTTCAATATTCATTAATTATATTAGTTTGTTATGAATAATTTTAAATAAGATGATATTGAATGACATCAAAACGACAAACAAAATAAATGTTTTAAAAAATATTTTGATCCAACGAAAATACGATCAGATCCATGTCCATCAATATATTTACCATAATAAACACGAATGTCCTTATTCATTTTTTTCACGTATAACTTACCAGAAAAAACGGAAAAATCAAAATATTCTGATTTAAATCCAAAAAATCGAAAATATCACAAAAAATTGAAAAAATCATGATTTTTTCCAACCCATACAAAGAGATGGTAGCCGACCAGAAATATTGTAAATTTAAAAATAATAAAATTTTATTCCAGCCGACTTTTTTTTAGCCGATATTTTGTCGGCGGCTGGCTGGCTGATCGGCTGAGCACTTTAATCGGCTAATGGCTTGTTCCACCGGACGGCTGCCATCTCTGCATCCACATACATTTTTTCACACAGTAATACAAATTCTTACTCACACAAAACTTAGATAATAATTTCCTAATTTCTATCAATAGAATTTCTAAGCAATCAAATTATATAAATGATATGTAAATACCTACTAAATTATACTAAATTAATTAAAAATAATTATAAAAATTTAATTTAAATTTGAAAGATTGAAATTATACAAAATTTTTAATATTAGTTAAACCTTAGAGAGAATTAATCTTGTTATTATAGGTTAACAAATAATCCTTTAAATTAAGACTAAAAAAAAAAAAAATATAACGATTTAAGTATGTAAGGTAAGTAGGTATGTATTAAAAAATCAAGATGAGTGCAATATTTATATAATACTTAATAAGAAAAAGAAGAGAACAAGTAAATTGGATGCATACCTACCTACCTACCTAAAATTATTATAACATTTAAGAACATTGATTTATAAACCGATTGGAATAAATTAATTAAATTTATTTTAAATTTTTGTATTAGAAAGTTGTTCTGTACAGATCTATAATAGTGTTGAATATATTTGGTATAAACTATAATAAAGAGACAAAGAAAACAGTAAATGAGAATAAATTACTTTTTGTTTTACTCTATAAGATATGTTTAAAAGGTTTTAGTTGAAAAGGCAATGTCGAGAATTATTACAATTAAAATATTCACAATTGCTTCTGATGAGGATTAGTTAAATATATATAGCTTTATATTAATGGCTATATAAAAACTCTTAACTATCGTTATTTAAAATTATTGTCCTCTTCCTTTCATAAAAATGAGAAGTGACTTTTGTTAGCTAAATATTTTAGTGTCTATGGATTTAACTTTATTATAACAGGGTTGAGCCCGTAACAGCGGTAGCGATAATGATATAGCAAGAAGAATTGACCGATATTATCGCCGATACATTCAAACAATTTAAATTGAATAATATTAAATGGTGACCGAACTATTTGATATTTTAAATATAATGTTTCTTTTTTTTACAAAAAAATATATATATTGACAGTAAATAAGAGTTTTCGTTAATTACTGTTATAAGAATTTTTTTTTTTATTAAGGCAAAATAAAAAAAAATAATTACAAATAAAAAATAAATATTTCAAATAGATATACAATATTCATTTACATTTTTGTTCGTATCCAACAGTTATTTAAAAGAAAAATTATATATCAAATAAAAGGAAAACGTTCGCCCCTTGTGAAAAATAAGTTGTTATTCAATGGAGTAGTGGTATGAAATTCATACCATAAAATGATATGAGAAAGTATATTTTGGAACATTTATACATCGCTAGCACGTTTGACACTTGACAGCTAAAGATAACCTAAAACGTGTCTTTGGTACCAATATCGCATACAAAATATGGGTACCAAAGTGAGATTTGAGGTTATAAAAATGAATTAAAATGAATAATGACGTCATGTGCTAGTGATGTATACCATAAGTCAGTGTTGGGAAAGATGATTTGCTTTTCATCTAGATAAGATAATAGATAACGTCACTTTTGAAAATCGTATCTAGATAAGATACAGATATTTGGCCAAAAAATCATCTAGATGAAAGATAAGATGAAAATATCTAGATAATTTTTAGATAATTTCTAGATAATTTATTAAGATTTGAATTTAGTATTCCATGTAAAACAAAATTAAAAAATTAGTGCTGTATTAGTTTACGGTATTATTTAAATGAAAAATGTACATGTTTAAAAGTCGACAAGACTTGCAATGAGCTAAAATATAAAATAATTTATAATTTTACACCAGAATCGTTCATAGAAAGTACATTCATGTTGCAAGTGGGAAAGTAAGCCAACTAAGACTGGATCGAGCTGGATCATATGATCATATGATATAACTGTAGTGAGAACTATAGTAAAACGAACGTATAAAACTCTGTTGTCTCAGTTGACTCAGCAGCTCACTTACCAAGCAAATTTACCCAGAAAACAGAAAGCTACCATGAATTAACCTAATATTCGTATTCGGTTAAAATCGAAGCTTCGTGAAAATGATTTTGCGTATTCTAAAGAAACTCTCAACTCAGAGATGGGACCTAGAGCTCAAAATGTATTTTAAATACTTTGTACTTTAATTAAAAT
This sequence comes from Catotricha subobsoleta, assembly GCA_011634745.2. Classification (NCBI taxonomy): domain Eukaryota; kingdom Metazoa; phylum Arthropoda; class Insecta; order Diptera; family Cecidomyiidae; genus Catotricha; species Catotricha subobsoleta. The sequence continues at coordinate 22,965 of JAABKK020010150.1, forward strand.
CCAGGATTTAGAATACAACTATCACCCCGTTTAGATTACCAAAAATTCGGTCTGTTTGTTAACTTTTTTGGTCAATCAACGACACACGTACAATGAGCAAGAGCGACACCAACATATGCGAATTAAATAAAATTGTGTCGGTGATTGATCGAAAAAGTTAACAAACAGACCGAATTTTTGGTAATCTAAACGGGGTGTATACCAGATGTATTTTGTAATTGAAATACAAAATGTATTTTAAATACGTATTTCAAATAGTCCCATCTCTGCTCTCAACAAACTTCTTCATTTTATATTTCACTAATTTGAAACATTTATTGACACACATCGCTTTAAAAAAATAAAATAAAAT
>JAABKK020010172.1:6919-23312 GCA_011634745.2 Catotricha subobsoleta
TTGTTGTTGTTGTTGTTGTTGTTGTTGTTGTTTATCTTTTTCTTATATTTAAAAAATATGTTGTGATAATTTATCATATCACGCCTATATTTTTTTATTTATTAGCAATATTTATTTGTAAATTAATTTATAAAATTAATGACTTTCAAAAGGTGCTAAAAGATTAAAAACATAATCAAGAAAATTGAAGCGGAAAATCTTATATCAATTTGATTGAATGTTTGTCTGTCAGGTACTTTATGATAAGTGAAGTCCAGAATAGTACCTATGACAATAATACACAAATCGTCACCTACATATTTAATAACAAAAAAAAAAAATAAGAAGAAAAAAACTATTATTCGACTCATTAAAAATTATATTCTTTTAAGTGCAACCAGAATGTATTTTATGAATAATAAATCCAGAATGATAGATTATTCGGTTAGTTCCAGTTTATCATTGGCCTAGTCAATTATTAACTTTTTAATTGTGCTCAAGTAGATAGGTGTTATTTATTATCTTTGGTTTGTTGTAATACAATTGCATATGACTGTGACACCATTCAGTAATTGTATTAGACTTATCTAAAATGTATAAATACCTATACCTATAGTAGAAGTAAGTGTAATTAAATAAGCAATATTAATAAGAACGACAATGAATTTAACTGTATATAATTACATAATTTTCCAATCAGGGATTTTTGATTTTGAAATAAATTTAAATTCTGTCTTATTAAATCAAAAGTCGACTCAAGAACCAGCTATTTTATCATGTTTTCATGTACGTTTTGCACACGTATGGTATCACAGCATTTTTTTTTTTTGTATTCATTTATCTGAAATACTATTATATACCAAATGGTTATAAGCTAACATGGGCCAGTTATTTTTTTTTTTTTTGTTTGTTTAAAAACTTTTTATGGTGAATAAGGATGAATGAAAGAAAGTTTAGTTTTTTTGAGCACCAACTTTCCGCCATACATTACATTCAAGTTCGACACAACCATATTAGCTGAGTCATCCGATTTATAATAATGATTTTTTTTTATATGTAACTATATTTAGTATTAAATGCAACCCCTGTGATGACAGTCTTGAATAGATAAACTAGCTAGTATTTGATTTGAATGTACAACGAGTGTGTTTAACTTAATGAAATAAAATCAGTTAAATTACTTCAATATTTAGGAAATGGTAACAATTAACTATTACTAAGACAAACTCAAAGAACAATTAATTTTAATCTGTGAGAATATAGTTAGCTTCAATTCTTCACTCCCATTGACCTTTTGGATATGGAAAGTTCATAAATATTATAGGAATACATTTTTCCTTCGAAAAATGTTCCTTTTCCTATTGTTCCATAGCGGATTACTTTTCAATCATTCCATTTGTAAATTCATACACTTAAAAGAATTAAATCCGATCCTTTCAAACTTTCATGAATGTGCATTTGTACATTACTCACACGGACTGCATTAGAGTAACACTATTAACCACTTCCTAGCACCAATCCTCGTAGTAGTAAAATTAAACCTTCCATATTGTGTAATTTTAACTAATTTACTTACCATTAATATTGTTCTTATCTTAAATTCATAGGAATCAGTCAAAGATGCAGCAGCGCCAACATCTGGTCACCAAGGAATTAAATTGGGATGGATTGTAGGTGTTTTAATACCATGCCTACTAAATATTTGGGGTGTTATGTTATTCTTGCGTCTAGCATGGGTTGTTGCACAAGCTGGAATTGGACAAACTCTATTAATTATAACAATATCAGCAATAGTATGCGTGATCACCACACTATCATTATCTGCTATATCGTAAGAGTTTGTAATTTAAAATTTCCAAAATGTTATCCGAAAATGAGATTCAAATAAGTTTAAATAATAGAAAATATCCTCTAGGACAAATGGTGAAGTGAAAGGCGGTGGTATATATTACATAATATCGAGATCGTTAGGACCTGAGTTTGGCGCATCTGTTGGTATTGTGTTTGCATTTGCAAATGCTGTTGCCGCTTCAATGAATACAATTGGATTTTGTAGTTCTTTGAATGATTTATTGAGTAAGTTTCACTAAACTTTTGAAACCACCATTTTCATGAAGATTGTAATTTTAATGTTTTGCTTCACAAATTTACTCGTTCTTAGAATCGCTTGGTGTAAAGATTATTGATGGTGCCACAAATGACATACGAATAGTTGGCTCCGTTGCTTTAGCAGTTATGATTATAATATGTGCTGTTGGCATGGAATGGGAAACCAAAGCGCAAAATTTTTTAGTAGCAATTATTGTGGCGGCTATTTTTAACTTTATTATTGGCGCTTGCATGGGGCCATCAACTATTGAACAACAGGCACAAGGTTTTGTTGGTTTTAAAAGTAAGTTCTATCATGATTTATTTTCTCTTTTATTTTGTTGAATAACATCTTTTTTTGTAGCTGAAGTGTTTGTACAGAATTGGAAACCTGATTATCGTTTCAGTGAAAAAGTTGATCAAACATTTTTCAGTGTATTTGCAATTTTCTTTCCAAGTGTGACTGGCATTCAAGCTGGTGCAAATATATCTGGAGACTTAAAAGATCCGGCTAGCTCAATTCCAAAAGGAACACTTCTTTCCTTACTTATATCAATGATTTCTTATGCTGTATTTGTTTTATTTGCTGGTGGTTCGGCTGTACGTGATGCATCTGGAAATGTTACGGAATTAATAAATGGTTCAATTATTAATGTTGTGCCAAGTTGCTTGGAAGATCATGTATGTTTTATGCAGCCATTAAAGAATTTAAATCTAACTATTTTTTTTTTATAGTCGTGTCAATATGGTCTACAAAATTCATATGTTGTGATGCAATTAATGTCTGCATCAGGACCATTGATTTTTGCTGGTTGTTTTGCAGCTACCTTAAGTACAGCTTTAACTAATTTATTGTCTGTTCCACGATTAATTCAAGCCTTGGGCATTGATCGTATATATCCTGGATTGATATTCTTTTCAAAAGGCTATGGAAAACATGGTGAACCGTATCGTGGTTATGTTTTAACATTTTTCATTTCATTAATATTTTTATTAATTGGTAAGTTTTTCAATATTATTTGGCGAGTGACAATATTTAATTTTTAAGGCGATTTATTCTTTCCTTTTTTTGTAATTGTGCAGCTGAATTGAATTTAATTGCACCACTGATATCCAACTTTTATTTGGCCTCTTATGGTAATTATTTTCAATTTAATCAATAATCTAGAAAATATTTTAATTTTCATGGTTTTCTTTAATTAAAAATAATATAGCGCTTATCAACTTTTGCACATTTCATGCTGCCTTCGTTAAACCATTAGGCTGGAGACCTACATTTAAGGTATGAATGCATTTATAGCATTTAAAACCGTTTTTATAACATTAAATAGTTGTAACCAAATCTTTTCAGTATTACAATGTCTGGTTAAGTCTGTTTGGATTTGTTTTATGTGTATCGATAATGTTTTTGATACATTGGGTATCATCTTTAATAACATTTATAATAATTTTAGCATTATATTTAATTGTAATGTATCGAAAACCAGGTAATAAACAATTAAATTGCTATTTTAAATATCAAACAAACGAATTAATTTAATTGCCTTGTTTTTAAGATGTTAACTGGGGATCGTCAACACAGGCTCAAACATATAAGACTGCATTAACAGCAACATATCGATTACAACAGATTGATGATCATGTTAAGAATTATCGGCCTCAGGTAAACTTTTTATTCTATGTTTTATATGAAAGAGAGAAAAATCCCAATGGGCTTTCCATTTCGTTTTAATACTATTAAGCTTTGTAGGTACTTGTGCTATCTGGAACAATCCATCAGCGTCCACCACTAATTGATCTAGCCAATTTAATTACAAAAAATAATTCATTGATGATTGTTGGAGATGTTGTGACGGTATGATTCATTTATTTAATTAACAAACTATACAAACTATAAAATTAGTTAGACAGAATACTTTATAAGAAATAGAAAAAAATAAAAGCATTTTGTTTCATTTACAGACAAAAATCTCTTATAAAACCCGTATGCGTACCATTTATGAAGGTCAAAGATGGTTGGCTGCACGTAAAGTTAAAGCTTTTTACAATGTCGTTGAAGGTCTAGATTTTGAAACTGGAGTACGAGCTCTAATTCAAACGTCTGGCGTTGGTAAATTAGCACCAAATATTTTATTAATGGGCTACAAAAGTGATTGGCAAAAATGTAATAAGAGACATTTAATATCTTATTTCAATGTTTTACAGTAAGTTGATTTTTACATTTATCAGCATACTGCAAAATAATCAATTTTATTTTTCCAATAGTTATGCATTTAGCAATCGTATGGCAGTAGCAATTTTACGCTTACCAAATGGCTTAGATTATTCTTATTTAAATTTAGAAGTGAATTCATCTCTATCAGTAAATGGAAATTTAACATCAAGTAGTTCAGTTAGTAATCTTGGCCAATTAGAAAATGGAATTGTTGACAATAAGGGTAGGCAAATAAAGCCAACAAATAGCGCCGCCTCACAATTAATGCATGCTGATTCATATTTAAATCTAGCTGGCATGACGAGCGCAAATACAACGCTAACAGTTCCACAACCACGTAATTCATATTTTTTTTTTTAATTAAACAATTCTTCTTTACATAGAAATCATAAGCTAATGTACTTATATTAACATATATTATATTAATTAATTATAGCTCCGATGCCAAACCAAAAGAAATTGGCTGAAATTGCTGCACAAGAAAATATTGTGTATTCAACACGTGGTGGTTCCTGTCCTCCAAAGGATGTAATGGAAGCCCTAGGAATATTTCATGTAGTTCAACCAAAAGGAACTATTGATGTTTGGTGGTTATATGATGATGGCGGTTTAACTATGTTGTTACCGTATATTTTGTCCATGAGATCAAATTGGTCAAACTGCAAGATTCGTGTGTTTGCTCTAACAAACCATCGTATGGAACTTGAAGTAGAAGAACGAAAGTAAGTTTATTCACAGAAATTTGATTCTATATTAAAAACAACTTTTTAAAAAACGTATAGTTTTCAAGAGAAGAAGGAAATAAAATAAATATTATTTATGCGGTACGGATAATACATTCAAAATTTAGCAAAAATCGGATTATTGAGTTTTCTCAAAAATACGATTACGTAGAATTGAATTTTGAATAAAGTTAAAAACTTAAAAACTTAAAAATTCATGATAGAACAAATTAAAATTTCGGCGACGACAAATGAGACTATTAAAATCAAAAGACGTTTATTCCATTTGCGTTGGCAGGCGATTTTGATCCTAATTGTATAGAGCGATATGGTACAAAAACGCTTGTCCGTGCAAATGGAATAAACGTCTTTTGATTCTAATAGTCTCAAATATCACCGCTCCAAATTTTCTTTCTTATACTTACATATTTTTCTTTTTTGCTTTTCCAGCATGGCAAATTTATTATCAAAATTACGTATTGACTATTCATCGTTAACAATGTTACATGAAATGAAAAAGCAACCAGAACCGGCCATTATTGAAATGCATAAAAAACTGTTGGATGGCTTCAATGAAGGACAAAATCCAGATTGTGTTGTTACGGACACAGAAAAAATAACACTTGAAGAGAAAACAAATCGTCAATTACGACTACGCGAACTGCTATTAGAACATTCGACAACAGCTTCATTAATTGTTATGTCATTGCCAATGCCTAGACAGGGTGCTGTATCAGCGCCATTATATATGTCATGGCTGGAAATGTTAACGAAAGATATGCCTCCATTTTTATTGGTGCGTGGTAACCAGAGCTCAGTATTAACATTCTATTCATAGTTTTAATATCTTTTCCAAATTCCAAAACACTAATTTTAACATGTAAACGAATGGGACGAGAGAATGAATTAAAAAAAAAAGGAAAACGTACTATTAGTTGAATTATTAATGTATAAATGTATAAATGTAAAAAGTTAAGGTGTTTCAGACTCAAAAATTAAATCGTATTAATTAGTATTATTTTCAAAAATGGAATATAGACTTTGATCACGGTTTTCGTGTTCAAATTTTTTATTGTTTTTTTTCCTTTTTTAATTTGAAAAATCTCAATTTAAATATTATAAGACTATGAGAAAATATGTCATTACTGTACAATGAAAATAATAAATAAAAAAAAAACAAAATTAAAATTAAATTATATTTTATTATTAACAATGCGGTTTTAATTTTTTTTTTTTACAAACTTTCTCAAAGGTGGCAATTTAATGTAACCGTTCCCAATAAGACAATAAGCATAGCAGTCTCCGAATGATCTATAAACCATTCATACACAATCTAATGTTCTGTCTATATACGGTTTATAACTGGTGATGTATACCATTTAATGAGAGTTTCTAGATGTTTTTTTTTTTTACTATAAATGGATTATATAGACGGTTTAATGGACCACTTTTAGACTGTAGTCTTAAAATGTCTATTGGGGTTCGTTTTGTATCGTTTTCATACAAATTTTTAAGCATTAACTTCTTTCTCAACATAATTGGCAGCTAACAGCTTGACCTTCTTAACAGAATCCTCGTTACCGTATCGTGTTTCAAAATCTAAATATTTCTTGAAAAGTGTTCGCATTTTTTTCATTGGAATTTTTTGTGAAATCGCACGATCTAATATTTGTCTAATTGAAGAGAACATTTATGTTTTGTTAAAATAATATCATCGAAAATATATTTTTAAAAAAATGAAAACATTTCTTTCCCAAACATACCTGGCTAATTCAATTTCAGTGGCCTTAATTAACATATCAACGTATTGTGACCAGCAATCAACTCGTTTTGGATATGAAGTTAATATTTGTTCCATCAGGGCGTGTGCGTGATCTTTCTGTCCATATTTATTATTTAAATTTGCAAATTTAACTATAGTGTTGATGTCTGTTTGTATAGAAAAATGTAAAATTAATCCTAAGATTACTATGAAACATTTTGAAATTACATAATTTTCTAAATTCTACTTACGTTCACGTTCTGGCAATGTAGTGAGTGCTCGATTCAATAGCGGTTTTGCTTTTTCCGGTAATTCAACATCGAAATAAGCTTGCGCTGCAATCAACCAACTTTCTGAATTGGATCGAAACTTTTTCGTTACTGTTAAAATCATATCACATAATTCTGGTATACGTTTACAATCGGCTAAAATTAATAAGCATTTTGAATAAACTTTGAATTGATCGTTAACTTGCAACGATTCTTTTAATATTTCATCAAATGCATCTTTACTACCAAAACGTAATTCTAAATTTAACAGAGCGATCCAAATATTAAGTCGTTCTTGTGCCTCCCGATAATTAATTGTCTTTAATGCTTTTCTAGCAATGGCTCGAGCACGATCTAATTCGGTTGCTTGTAAATGAAATACCATATAATTAATCCAAGCCCGACTACTATTTGGTTCTGCCATAACTAAACGATCAAATTGATCAATTGTTGTTGGTATCATTGTGTCATTGGCATAACTTTTTTCAATTTCACGTATACGTGCCTCTTCAACGCGTGCTGCTTTGAATCGGTCTTGTGATGTAAGTTTTGGTTTTTTTGATGGTTTCGAATCTTTATCGCTATCATCATCGCTGCTAGAATCCTCATCGTTATCATCATTATTGCAATCGAGAATATTTAAATCACTGGTCCAAAAGTTAGAAACACCCGGTAATGTGTTGTTATTACTCTTAACAGTATTATTATCGTCATCGGAGTCAGATTCAGAGTCATCGTCATTACCGTTGGATATATCCAGGGCACCATCTAATTGTGGTAATTTCATCGAGAATCCTGATTTTGGTTTCGGTGTTTTCCTTTTTTTCGATTTTTTCTGTTTCTTTGTTGTTTTTTTACCACTCGTATCAGTAAAATATATGGATTCGCCATCATTGTTATTCGGATTGTTTTCCAATTTTGCACGCTTATCAGGAACTGCATCATCTTCATCATCACTTTCCACTGTTTCTTCCACCATTTCCTCTTTATTCTCAATTACTTTTTGTTCAAATTTAAGTTTTTCATATAAGCGATAAATATTGTCAAATATGCCAATAAAATGTTCACCATCACTATCAATACATGTGACATTAACAATCATACCCTCTGTAATTCCATTCGAGATAACCGATTGAAAATCGTTATAATGTAATTTGGTTGGAACGTAAATAAAACGATTTGTAATTTTACGTGGAAACAATATAATCAAATCATCTAGCACTAGTAAAACGTCAGCTTTTAAGCCATGTCGTGTTTTTAGCTCTTGAATTGCGATCGTTTCATCTTTTTCACATTTTAATCGATCAAAATATCGACTTTTTGTTGTGCCATAGACAATTTGCTGAACATAATCAATCCAAATAACGATCATTTCATATTTCATTGGTTTTGTTCTTTCTTTCTTTGTGGATTTCGTGTCATCGTTGGCATATGTTAAAATAGCCGTAACATTACCAGGTAAAAGAAGGGTTGTCGTTTTCTTTTTATCGTTCAATTGTTCACTATCAACAAAGGTTCCTTCCACAATATCACCAATTTTATATTCAGATATTGGATGTTTGTTCAGCTCAAATGTATTCGCAATTTGTGAAATATCCTTGAAGTATTTTTGAAAAATCGTTGCAGTTTGGGTAAAATTACCTATTTGCCAAACATCACATAATTTTGCACTGCATGTTAGTACTTTGGTAAGTTTACATTTAGCTAAAATTTTAACAAATATCTTTTGATCTGCCAACAAATTAATATCGCCAATTTTCGAATAATTTTCAATAAACATTTTCAAATGTATTTTAATTAGTTTTGAATATTGATGAATAATGCATTGTACATCAATTATATCATTGGTAACATTTTTTATAACAGCCGGTATAACATCACCAACTTTTAATGTTCGATATGTTTTTGCAATTTTGTTATCGCTTGAATCCACATCACGTATACTATAACAATTCTGTGAAATGCCAATTGCTTTAACGGAATCATTACAACGATATGATAATTGAAGTGCATGCACTAAATTTGGAAAATCTGATAAATACATAGTTGGTACAAAACCATTTACATTTATTCCACTAAATGCAACATCTAAACCATTTGTATTTACAGTTGTCACTTTTCCATTAACTAATAACCCAGTTTTCACCATAAAATCACTTAAACCCAATACAATTTGTTGTTTATCATTGTTAGTTATAATGGATTTAATGGTAAATTTCATTATTTGTCCTTCACAGAATCGATCAGCCGCAATTTTTTCAGTTGATGTTAATTTACTTCGATACACCATCCCATTAATGTAATTAAAAAATTCAATGATCCAACCATCAGTTAAGCATTTTTTTACCATACCAACGTATGTAGAACCGGCTTGTAGATTATTATTTGTAGTTAAAATTGGTGCATCGGAAACCATATATTCTCTACGATTTGTTAAAAATATCTCCTGTTTCGCTGCACTTTTGCATACAATGCGACAATTTAAAATTCCATTTGGCTCGAGTTTTGTGGATGGAGTTGATGGTGATAAATAGTGGGCATGAATGAAACCTATAAAAAAAAAAGATTATGATATGATATGAAAATTTAAATTTATCAATATTTTTCTTTTATTTAGACTAACCTTTTATAGCACCAACTCTTATAAAATATCGTCCATCATTTTTTTTTTGTAAAATGGTTGTATCAACATAATCACCGACATTCACATCGTCCAATGAAAAATATTTCTCCTTCAGAACATGTTCATCAACCGAGCATATATGTAGCAAATCAATTGGATCATAATAAATAACACGCACTTTATGAACAGAATTTGAATAGTATTTGGCCAAAATTTCATCTGTATCGAAATTTTCGGTGACATTAACACGAATCGAACGAAAACTAATCACACCTTTATTGCCATTATTTAAATTTAAAATAACACCGCCTGTACCGATACGCCAGACTCGAGCATCTTCAATAATAGTTCCAGTCTTCAGAATGCAATTTTTTTTTTTATTCCCATCGTCAACATTAACTTGAAATTTTTCTTGTAAATTTAGTGTTAAATAAATTAATTTTGTTAGCGGCATAATATATAAGATGCGTGCAGTTAATATTGAGTCAATCGCATAATCGGTGGGTCGTGGAAATTTTTGTGCTTTATCCGAACCGCCCAATTGATGTTCATTTATGTAACCAATAAAATTATTATCGAAAAGCGTTCCTTGAATTCCATCCTTTAAAATTTTTGAAACATGAAATTTTACAACTAGTGTTGGTAAAATATAACTTATATTTGGTTCATCCAATTGTTTTAATGCACGCGATTCGGCTGTATTTGAAAGCTTGAATATAGCTGTACTAGCAGCAGTTGCTACTTTCATTTGTTCGACTTGACAAAATAAAACACTGCCAATTACTAAATCATCATCGGTTCCAGTGTTAACATTTTCGATTGGTAAAAATCCACGTAAATTGTTTACACCAGTTTCAATAACATATCCATGATCTTCACGTTCAGCAATTCCAACATATAAAATCATACCTTTTTTAACGGCATTATGTTGAAAATCAGCTTGAATATCATTTGGCATCATTGACAACTCAATATTTATGTGATTTGTTTTCTCCTTTTCGATTTTCATAACTTTTACACAAACAATTTGTCCGATTGAAAATAGTTTATCAAGTGATTGATAGTCGCTATTTTCCATTGATGTAGCTAAAGTATTCGATGTTGCTTCATCAGCAACATATCGATTTATAATCGATAAATACGATTTGGATATTGATGTTACTAACACTTTTCCATTGATGCGACCAGGAAGCGCTACATTTAATGATGTATGTTCAATTGATTTAATACAAGCCATAATGCACATTCCTTCCTTAATTGTTTTAAATGTTAGTAATTCAGCTGAAACTGCTTCAATTTTATCTTGTAATTTAACTTCATTATGTTGATTGCGGGTGGCTTCACGTTGTTTACGATTCGGTTTTTCTGCTTTACGTTTTAATAATGTAGTTGCACCAAATTGCTACACAAAATGAAAATTTCATGATAAATACCAAGCAAAATGATAAAAATTTAATGATGTTATGTATACTTACAATGTCACTATCAATAGTTGATGTCGATGGCTTAATTTTTCCACCACGAGGAAAACTTGTCTCAACAAAAACCATTATTGCTGAATTGGTTTTAGGTTATGTTCTATATATTTAACTGAAATATTAAACGTAAATTTAACAACGAAATTTAATTAAAAGTTTATGTTTTAAAAAATAACACACAATTGAATCAATATTAATAAATTTGTAACATTTATGATTTTTTGCAATATTTCATTCAAAATTCTACTTCGCGGAACGTAGTATGAATGATAGTATTTCTAAATCCACATGGGTTTTAACTTTGACAGATCGAAAATATTTGTTTATTTTATAATGTGTACTGTATCTGTCTGTAACGGGTTGCAGCGCCAATTTTTAAAAAAGTATCGATTAATAGTTCTATTTTATTTGGCAGTTGTAGACACGCGCTTTACTTCTTGTTTCTCGTCTGCGGTTTGGATTGTTGCTTTATGCAGTCATTAAAGCATTAATTGCAAATAAATTTTATGTTGGAAACACATTTTTTTTTACATTTATAAATAATTCAATTGACAAAAAATATTTCTTATCAGAGCAAGAAATATGAAAAATTCAGGTAAAGTAAAAGAAAAAGAATCATTTAATTATTGTATTGTTGATTTATAAAAAAATTGTCTGGTGTTAAGGAGCCGTGTTTGCTATACTATAATAATATGCATACTTATTAACAAAAATTTTAAATTTACCTTAACAGACACGGAGGTTATGCCCAATTTGCTAGGAAATCAAAATGAAGACGAATTTATGCCAAATGAGAATAATCAATGTTCAGATGATGAAGATGGCGACGATGGAAATGATGATGACTGGAATGAAATGGAACAAGACAATGAACCAACTCGATGTTTGTTCTGTGATTCTATTGAACAATCAATTGAATTGGCTATCCAGCATTTGGCTGTGAGACATCAATTTGATTTAAGTGTTATTAAACATAAATTTAATATGGATCAGTATTCGTATATTAAAGTAAGAAACATTCTGTGCAAATTTATCACTGTTTTTTCAGATTGAATACGCACAATAAATTATTATTTTTTTTTCTATTTATAACAGATGATTAATTACATTAGAACCCATAAAATTGATTCAACAATAATATTAAATGCCGATAATCAATTATGGATAGATGACAAATACCTTAAGCCAGTTGAATTTGAGCCATGGCTTATGTTTGGTAAAAGCGTTTTAGTAATTAATTTTGGAGATTAATTTAAATCTTTGCTAAATTAAAGGAATAAAATCAAATTATTATATTGTAGACTTTGAAGAGGTGAAATCCATTATTACAAATGATAAAAATAATAGTCATGGTGACTCATTAGTATTCAATCCAGAAACCATTCAAATTGTAGATCTGCTCAGACAGGTAACATAGGACACATCACAATATATCAATTTAATAATAATTTAATTTCCATTTCATTCAATATGATTTTAGTTAAAGGAAAAAGATGCATTACTTGAACATGCTGTTCAGCAAATTGAACAAATGAAAATCAGTTTTCATTGTTTAATGGATCGAACTGATAATGCTGCTGTAACAAATAGTAGTGCCATTGCAAAAACATTTCCAGTAAAACAAGCATGCGTTGGTCAAGTTCCGATTACAGAAGATGAAGGCTATTTTAGTACTTATTCACATTATGACATACATCATGATATGCTTAGCGTAAATTAACCAAATATTTAATAATATAAAAATAAATGAAACATTTTCAAATTTTTCTAGGATGAAATACGAACTAATAGCTATCGGATGGCAATACTAAATAATCGTAGCGTAATCGAAAATAAAATTGTATTAGATGTTGGTTGCGGTACATCAATATTATCAATGTTTGCCGCCAAAGCTGGTGCCAAACAGATCATTGCAATCGATCAATCCGATATTATTTATCATGCAATGGATATTGTCAGAAAAAATCAAATTGAAAATATACATTTTGTTAAGGGTCGCATTGAAGACGCAGAAATTCCAATAAATGAGAAAGCCGATATCATAATTTCCGAATGGATGGGCTATTTTCTATTATTTGAAGGTATGTTAGATAGTGTCATATATGCACGCGATCATCATTTAAAACCAAATGGATTGATGTTACCGAATCGTTGCAACATAAGCCTAATTGGTTTTGGTGATGAACAACGACACAACGAATTTATTAAGTTTTGGGATGACGTTTATGGATTTGATATGTCCAGTTTACAGCGTGATGTTTTGAAGGAAGCCATCGTTGAGGTCTGCAATAATGAACATGTTCTCACAGATCCAGTTGTGATTGCTGATTTTAATTTAATGACCGTTGATTATTCGTGTCCCAATTTTACATTTGATTTTGAATTGAAAGTGAAAAAAGGTGGTAAATTAACATCATTTGTTGGTTATTTTGATACTTTTTTTGATTTACCCGAAACACCGATAACATTTACCACTGGACCACATTCAAAGCCAACACATTGGAAACAAGTCGTATTTTATATAAAAACACCAATTAATGTAACGACCGGCGAAGTAATATGTGGACGATTCTATTGTAAACGTGGTTTGAAAGATGTTCGGTCACTGTGTGTTCAAATAAATGTTTTTGGCGAAACATTTAATTACAATTTGAATTAGATGACGAAACAATAGAAAATGCTGGCATGATCACAATATACAGTTTCAATTCATCGACAAAAGATCATACAAAATTTATTGTTTTTATATTCATTTTGCAACAATTAGCGTGCGAATATCTAATTTATTTTTAATAAAAATTTTATTTATTTTTGTTGTTGACAACAAAACGTAAAATAATTTACAATTACAAAATAGTTTTTATTTTCTTGAAATAATCGCTAATTATCTAATTAGCGTAGTGTAGTAAGTACACAATTCCTTTTTCATAGTCCATTTAAATTTAGATTGATGCTTTGATTTATGACACGATATTCATATTTTCTTTTCGTTGCCTTTTGGGATATCAATTATCACATGCATGTTAGTTGATTTTAAATACAAATTTTATGGAAATGATGAAAATTAATTTGAATTAGATTTTAATCTTTATTTTTTTTTTTTTTCTTAAAAATGCATTTTTATTGATAGATTAAGTGGGTAATGATGCGATAAGAAAATTCAGCAAAATATTTCAATTATTAATTATAACCGTGATTATATGATAAACTAAATAACGTAGCCACTTCTTGACTTGTTGGTGGTGGTAAATATGCACCATTCGGTAAATAAGTACCGCCGGCATGCGGCTGGGGTAATGATATTGGTGTTGGCATACCTGATCCACTGCCTATAGAAAAATTATTTAAATTACGTGATGGTGATGGTGCTGTTGTATTAGAAGTAGTTGATGTTGGTACATCACCTAAACTTTGAGTTGTAATTGTTCCATTTGTAGATATTGATAATGATATAACTGGTTTCATTTTTGTATTTGTATTAACAACTGTGGAAGTGGAAATTGTTGATGTGGTGGCCGTTGTTGTCGCAAAACCAATTCTATTAACACGATTTGCATTTGTAAATCTATTTGGATTGTTAACACTTATACTGGAGAATGGTGTCGGTTGATTTAGTTCTTCGTAATGCCCTTGCATACGTCGATGTTGGGCTAATGCGGTACCCTGAATGAAACGATCACCACAGATACCTGTAATGATGTTTAATGTTAATAATAATAATTAATGATAAATTTCATATATAAAATTCCTTAATGGAAATTGGAATTTTGTTATAATATTGTACAATGTGTAATATAATTCAAATTAACAAATTTTTATGTACGTTAACGATAAAAAATCAATTATCAATAAATTAAGAATACAATATTAATTTTCAAGTCAAGTTAAGAGTTATTAAAGTTTATTAGATGGTGTCTAGTGATCAACCTTTGCTTTCCATGAAATTTCATTCTGGTTTGACATAAGATTTGTATACAAAGTTTGCTTCAAAGAAAACAAAAAGATCTTCAACATAAAAAAAATATGTCTACATG
Organism: Catotricha subobsoleta; assembly: GCA_011634745.2. NCBI lineage: Eukaryota > Metazoa > Arthropoda > Insecta > Diptera > Cecidomyiidae > Catotricha > Catotricha subobsoleta. The sequence continues at coordinate 22,090 of JAABKK020010172.1, forward strand.
ATTTTTCTATGTATAATATTTTCGCCTGTAATTTCACTAAAAGGAAAATATGAAATTTCGTGGCAGTTTATGATATACTGCAATCAAATATGCTACCAAAAGTATTTAAAACATAATGGTGTAAAATTTTAGACCTTCGATTTGTATTCAACAGTTTTTTCGCGAACTTTCAACTTTACAACTTTCAAATAGATGTCTAAATTTTATCTGTTATATTTAAAAAAAACTTTAATTGATTATCCTGTATATTAGTTTATAAATGAAATGGCTGTCAAGTAAATAATGTTTAAAAGTTATTTGAAATCTAATAAATATAAAATATTTCAAGAAATGTATTCTCAAAGACTTTAAAAGTTCAGAATACAAAATACAAAATACATTTTTAGTATTTAGTATATAGAGCAAAAAGGACTTAAAAATTATTTCAATTATATGTATGTATTTGAAATACAACTTGGGGTACTATATATGCGTCTATCTATATACTCTATATTCGTTCGTCTGAAAAGGTCTTTCACTTTCAGAAAAAACAAAACAGCATCAGTGAATAAGTCGGATGGGAAATGGTACCAATCCAATTATGATAATAACATATGGTTTAAAAAAAAACTAATATTAACTAAATTAAAAAATCTTATGAGAAAACAAAATAAATAAAAATATACATACCACAAACGTATGGTTTGTCCCCAGTATGACGACGAATGTGTAAAGTCAGATCATTTGATTGGGTAAAGGCACGATCACAGTATGTACATTTGTATGGGCGAACGCCTGTATGAATTCTGGGAAATAATAAATAATAATACCAAAATTAGTATTAAATTGGTCAATTTTTTAGACGGATTTGTATCATCTTTTAATTTCGATAAATAAATAAATTACCTCATATGCCGCACCAATTTATTTGATCTTGAAAAACCTTAAAATTATTAAAAGAAAACCGTTTGTGAATATGAAATACGCAAATACGCAAATAGTAGATAATATTTACCTTTTCCACAAATCGTGCAGAGGCAAGGTTTCTCGCCTGTGTGTGTTCGACGGTGACATTGTAAATCCGAAGATCTTGGAAAACCTGTAAATAAAATCAAATATAATACTTAATACAAAAAGAGTTCAATATTTATTGTAAAATTTTCAAAATGTTTCGACTAGAATCTGTAGCTATTTTCAGATGACAAATACAGAATAAAACGAAAAATAATTCATATTTAATGAAT
>JAABKK020010183.1:0-23308 GCA_011634745.2 Catotricha subobsoleta
GATTTTCACGGGTACCCGAACCCGACCCGGCCCGTGCCCGATAATAAGCGGGTCGGGTCGGGCAAGATTTTTTTTTTCTTTAACGGGCGGGCTTCGGGCTCAAATTTTTGGCCCGTGCAGGCCTCTAATACAGGGTTGTATGCATACCATAGAGGCGAGAGAGGCGACTGCCTCAGGCGCAAAAATTGGAAGGTGCAAAATTATATATCAAATGTAATATTTTTTATTATTTATTATACATTTAACAATAAATAATTACTGTGGTGAATGAAAAGGTTCGTATACACTATGCAGTATGCATTGTATTTTTATTACTATTATAGTTAGTAACTTTTTCGATCAATCCAAGAAACTGTTATAATAAATTAGAAAAAGACCGAGATATATCCAAACTTAATTTAGAATATCGTTTATTGAACAAAAAAAACTACTAACTATAATAATGAAAACGCAGTCGTCTACTAGGAGAGCAAATCTCGAAATATTATTTAGCAGAGTACGAGTAGAAGTAGCTGGAACTACCGATTATGGGCATGTCAAAAATTTACACCTAATTTTTGGATTCAAAAGTATCGTTCTCCTGTATCTGTTGTCTAAATATGATTTGCAGTCAATACAGTTTCTTCTAAAAGTAAGTTTTTTTTTATTATGACCCTGCCTCGGAGATTATATTTTGAAACAAAGTAAAGTTCAGCTGAAATATATTGAGATTTACTTTTATTGTGTGCGCATATCTAAAATGTCAAGTTTTTTTTTTATTTTGGTGCAAATATATTGGCCAACTGGGGCGCAAATATGATAGTTCTTGCCTCACTATAATTTTAACCACGGAACGGCTCGAGATACATGAAATCTACAAACATAACTTGGATTATGTTATAAAAATATCCGATGCAATTTCTAATAAACATTAAACATTTAATGTTTTTTTTTATTCTGCACATACATATAAATATCAGCATATATTAATCTAATTTTTCTAATTCTGGGTGAATATCTACTGTGGATTAACACGTTAAATATTCTTCCCAAAAAAAAGTAATAATCAAAATAAATCATTATTATATCCAAATACCGCAAAATATATATCTATATTATATACATATAAATATAATAATAATAAAAAAAAAGATTAAGTGAAACATTCAACATGATGGTAAACACCAAATTTCAAAAAATATTTACGATATTGCCGTATATCGCATAATGTTCATGTAGGTATAGTTTTTTGTCTCGTATATACCTATGTAGCATATTATACAACATTGTGATATATTCACTACTCCATTGTTATTGAAATTGCTGACCACAAGCAATAAATTATTGATGTATTGTATGAAAAATTGATTTGGGTGAAATGATTAATTATTATTATTATTATTTTCGACTCGACTGATAAAAACATTTCGTTTTGTAAAATCTAAATGAAGCGTTTTGTTTCAAAAAAAAAATGAATAAATGTATTGTACAGGAAAATGTAGCAAAAAAAAAAAAATTATAAAAAATTAATTGATTCATATTGTATACGATTGACGCTTTCGCAAAAAAAATTATTATTAAATAAAAACAAAAACATAAATGCATACAAAAATTCATAATAAGGGTATATATAATTATATATTCACTTGAAAGTTTACGATCCTCGTAAATAGCATAAACCTGGTAAAGCTCATTTTTTTTTATATATATGTAAAATATCGAAACTTACTAGTTTACGAGGGTCGTAAAATTTTAAGTGAATACCCTTAATATATTTTTTTATAAATTAGGGGCCGTTTATAATAACATATATATACAAAAAAAAACACTATTTTTTTATCCCTCCTCCCCCTAAATATTCTTTAAGTATATTTTGGCTTACCCTCCCCTCTCCCCCCATATACGTATAATTTGATTTATTTTCAGTTCATTGTTTTGGCAAATGTCATATGGTACCTTGCTAAGTTATTTGACCTGTCTTTATAAAATATCTGTTGCACTTAGTTCGTATTACGTTCTAACCAGTGGCGGACTGGCCCGTGGTGCAGCACCCCAATTTTTCTTAAAGTTGTGAATTAAAAATGCAATTAAACGCTGTTTATCATATTTCAGTTTTGTAAACGGCAAAAAGGTCAGTGGGATTCCATAAAAATATAGATATCGACATAGACATTGGTATTAGTAATTTATCGTGATATAGAGAAAGATATCGACATAGACATTGATATTAGTAAATTGTTGTTGATATAGAAAAAATAAAAATATTGATATCGACATTGATATTGGGGTAAATACTGTCGTCTTATGATTTTTTTTTATAAAAATTAGCGCTGTTTACTGACGGCGCTGTAACGAAAATGTAGAAATTTCAGAAATTATAATATGTGTAAATATGTATAATATATTTTTTTCAGTATTTTCTATATCAACGACAATTTAACAATATCAATATCAATATCAATATCAATATCAATGTTTATGTCGATAACTATATTTTTATTTTCTCTATATCACGACAAATTACCAATATCAGCGGGCCTTTTTTTGTAGAATCGCACCTCGTTTTTTTTATAGCCAGTTCGCCACTGGTTCTAACCACATATGCTGATGATGTATTTACCGGCGCCGGGTATAATGCATTGAAAAAAATGCTATTTAAGTATTCCCAATATTAACAGATGGAGTCGTATAATTCATGTTCTAAATGAAAGTTGGTTTTTGACAAAGCACATTTAATATAAATTTTTAAAGTATACGTATTTGATGGCTTACCCCCTTCCCCCTAAATGATATATTTTAGTATACAAAACACTAACCCCCCTCTCTCCAAAATGCGAAACGTGCCCCTTATGAACGGCCCCTTAGGTAATATTCAACCTTTTTGGTTGACGATAATAATTATACACACCAAATCCCAGTGGATTTTTAAAATACATTATATAAATATCAATGAAAGCAAAAGATAGTAAACATTTATTGTTATTGATATTATTTAAATATGCTGCTAAATGACACAGTAAATATTAAATACATATTGTAATATTACGAGTATATATATTGTATATACACTTTATAAATTACAAAATTATAAGTTATAACACATTTTATTTTAAAATATACATATTATTATATTAAATGAAACAATAAAAAATAAATAAGAATGTATAAAATGCATTTGTTATATAATGATTATATAAGCAATAATAGGGAGCTATATGAGTCAAATAAAATATTTATTATGTTTTTCAATATTCTATCAGTATATATATATAAATACTTAATATTGACACAAAATCTTTTATTTATTATAAGTTGTACCGAAATTCAGAGGAAATGAAATAATATGTGAATATTGTGAATTATGAATGTATGTAAGGACATAAACAATAAATATATAGATGACTCCGCATTCATTCCATCAACTTTTCATATTTATCAAATGCATTTATGTGTCAAAATAGAAAATTCTATTAAAATATATAAATGGAAATACACAAAGAAGAACACTTTACTTTAACTGCAATAAAACAGCATTTTGATACCGTGTGTAACATCAGTTTCAGCAACAACATATGCGATATATTATCCAGTTTTGGCGCATATTTTCCATGATTTAAGAATACACCAGACGTTAACAAAATCCATATAGAATATAAGCATAAGCATATATATATCGTATTACATACCCAATACCTATACCCAAAGCATAGAACTTATAACCAATATTCCGACCACACCTTTTGACGAGTTTCTTATTACACTTTACTTTTTTTCTTTTACTGCTAAATTGTGAAAATTTCGGCTTTCGCCATTTCCTTCTAAGAAACTTTTCTTCAATATTATTTATTTTGATGTGTTTTTATTTATAGATTGTTGATGATGAAATATTTGATATGAGAAAAGTTTCTCGTTCAAATATTGTATTGTTTTATTGGTTATTAAAAACTCGATCATTATGTATATATAATATATATGTTTAAAAGAAAGAAGAAAGAAAAAAAATGGAAAAGGGAAAAGATTTAAAATAAAATTGTAAACACAAATTTAATAACGAAAATAGATCGTCGAGTTTTGATATATTTATTCACGATTGAATTTATGTAATAAAACAAGAATTCTTTTACTGTGTTCAATTCTTCAGTAATTGCTCCTTATAATATGAATTATACTTATGTCTTTTGTTTTGTAACGACCAAAAATACTGTACTGATTTTCAAAATTTTATCTAAATTTAAAAAGCTTTAATAAACCTCGATATGTATTTTATATGTTGGAGTTTAAAATGTACACACAAAATCAAAATATACAAAAATACATAGCAAATAATACGACAGATGAAGTTTATTGCAAAGGGTAAATTTGTTTGAATCCTTTTTATAATATTCACAAAAATAAAAGAACAGAAAAATATTTATATGGAAATGCTTTTCTTTTTTGTTGGGGAAAAACTTTTCATGTTTTGAATTTCGATATTTATTATTATTATTTTATTGATTGATTGATTGAGCTCTTTTCACATGTATTGCCTGAAGTTATATCTTGACAAAAAAAATCTGTTTTTATATATTTTTTTTTTTTTTTAAAGAAATGAAGGAGATTACAATATTATGAATATTGTATAAGGCGGTATAGTTGGTAATATTGGCGGATGATTTGTTTGTTTCGTGAGCGTTCATTTGCCACGCAGTGAATCAAATCAGATAAAGTTTTGTATGAAAATTGAAAGGGTTCATTTGAGAAATAAAAAGAAAGTTTTGAAAATATATTTTTCGAAAATGTTCGATATCTTTCAAACGAATAATGAGATACTTTGAATATGTATTGAATTTAAATTGAATAAAGGTTAAATTTATTAAATTATTTTTAAATTTGATTAAAAAAAAATTTTAACCACAAAACAATAGAATTTTTACTGTTTTGAAAGGACGGTTATCAACACACTTGTGTTTTTAAATGTTCAAAGCCTTCTCTAGTGGATGTTTACTAAGGATAGTTGGCAAAAAATATGTTTTGTATATTTTTAAAATCTTCAACTGCTCCGTTAAACCTCAAGTCAATTCCTGCGTTCGAAACACACTTTTGAAGTAGTTACACTAAACTCAATTTTATTATCTTCAGCTTTAAAAAGTCATATGTCGGTTATGAGTTAACCAGAGGTCACGGAAGTACTCCATTTTCTTTTTATTCTTCTGTTCGCGACCGTTTTCTTGAACGTGTAAGGCTTCCTCCTAATATATGTGGTATTTTTTGAAAGAGCTAAATCTACAGAAGTCGCATATAGCTTTTGTTTTTCTCTCATCGAATCCTGAGCGATTGCATTCAAGATGAGATGAGATAAGATGAGGATACGGGAAGAATTTCAGAAAACTAAAACCGATTACAAAAGTATTTTTAATTATACACAGTTTTTTAAAACTCTGTAGTCCGCGATGTAAATGTAATATGTTACTAATATACGCTTAAATAATTCCAATTTTTAGCAAAATATTAGATTATTTTCCTTTTCTTCAAGTAATCACGGCTTCCCAAAAACAAAAGCCTATACCTTTTCAAATATTTCATCTGTTCTGTTTTCTTTACCGTAATTATCATAAATAGAATTAAATTAGATGGATTATCTCGCTTATTATAAATACAAATTACAAAGGCACGCATACGTATTCATTGGTATATAATTTTGGCATAAACAAACAATATTTTGCAACCTTGTACTATAACATTAGGTTTAATATTTCAACATACAGATACATCGAATAAACTAGAATTTCGTGTATATATAGAAAGCATTTATGTTTACAATTTGATATACACAATAAAGTGGCTCACTTTTGAATATTTGAAAAAAAAATGATATTTATTCTACATACGGTTATAAAGTTTTAAGTCTTTTGGCGGAGCCGCTTATGTTACCCCTGGCGCACTTGTATTTTCCATTTTTCACAGTTTTCATAAGTCGATTGTCCGAAAGAGCTTAAGCGCTTTCTCTATTTCCCGCGTAAATTACGACGGGGATATGGATAATCTCGAAAATAAAATAACTTAGAAATAGGTGGTCGCACAGAAAAATTACACATTATTGACCTTATTACTGTATCGAAATGAAATATCCCATTCTGACCAATAACAAAAATGTTTTAGTTTAGAAAGTTTCCCATATTTTGCTTCATCTTATCGATTTATTGATGATTTTTTTTTCCTTTATTTATTATGTTCTTGAAAATGAGTACCTATCAATTTACTACACTGATGAACTCTTTCGGACAAGCAAGGTATGGAAACTCTGTGAGAGCTCTATGAAATATGGAAAATTAAAGTGCGTATAGAGGCCAAATATTGACGTAATCTTCTCTGCCAAACGGGTAAAGTTTTTTTTTGCATCTTACACGATTTAGATAAACCGTATTTCAAAAAATAGAAAAAAAAAGAAAACCGAACCAACTTAATAAATAACATTAATTCAACTATGTTGGACTATCGGATAAATTATTAGATTTACGGTATGGAATATTGTATATTATTATAGTTACTATTCAATTTATACGTTTTATGATCGAACAAGTCTGAGAATATAAATTACACATAAAGTACAAACAATTGGTGAAGTAACTTCATACCCATAAAAGGTGTAACATTATAATTGAATGAAAAGCGCCGCACCTAATAATAATTAAATATGAACACCACAAAATACATATTTTATGCAGCTAAAATTTAATTTAACTAAAACAGACAGATAAATTACCTATTATTACAACTGAAACTGAACATTAAAACCACATCTTTTTTCTGTGGGTATTTTGATGATTGTAATTAATTTACAAAGTTAAATTATTAATCATTTACATCATTTAATGTCAGTAATTAAAATATGTAATTTAAATTAATTTCACTTCCACAGGATTTAATCAATTAAATACTGCAGGCATATTTAAAACAGTAAATATTGTAGATTTTTTTTTTCCTTTTTTTTTTATTTATTCTCACACATAATTTAACTTTAATACTTTTGTCTTTAGTAGATTTTTTAAATAAATATGTTTTTTTACAGTTAATTTAATTTGATCGTTTATCATTTTTAAATAATGTAACAATAATTCATATTAATCGCAAAAATTACTGAATGCAAACAAAAGAAATGTCAAATGCAAAACATAATATTGAGGAAAGCAGAAAAAAAATGTTATAAGAAGTATTATATATAGCATACACAAATATATATATATATATTGTGATGGGCTAAAGCGAGCCACCGGGGCCCTATATTAAAAATCATTCATTAAAGAATAATTGAAAATTACAAATGTCTCAAGAGATATTTCTTTTATTACCAATGTCTTTGAATATAGAAAATGTAGATAATTTTAGTATTTATACAATCCACCAAGCGCGACAAATTTACTTATACTTACTTTGCATAAATGTATTACGCGGTTTTTTGCGGTAAAAAACCAATAGCAATCAAAAAAAATATTGAATATGTGAAATCAAATGGAAAATAATTGACAAAAAAGTGATAATAACGCGCGAATAAAAAAGAAGATTATTTTGCATTGTGTAACATAAAATTTCTCTGAATTGATTAATACTTTTGAGGGTTCACTTATTTGTTTAGCAAATCATTCGTATTGTTTTATTTCTAAAATATAATACATATATATAAGAATTGCGATTCAATTGTTTTGTAAATAATTCTATTACTAATACCAATGCAATAGACTCATAAATTTATTTTTAAAAAAAAAAAGGTTACAAAAGAGCTTTGGCTAAATTTTACAAGTTTTATTTACTTCTTTTAGATCTATAATATTTTGTGAGAATTTTTTTGATTTCAAATATGTTAAAATGAAGCTGTGAAGACGTGTAAAACTTGACAAACTTCATGTATTAAAACATGTTTTACACGTCTTCGCAGCTTCATTTTAACATATTTGAAATCAAAATTCCATCGCTGGTAACATTAAAAAACATCCTTTCATTTATAAAACAAGTTGCCAATGGACTGGTACACGACTTCATTTTTGTAAGAAATCATAAAAAAAAAATCCTCGAGGTTCAAAAAAAAAAGCCTGTAAAATTCTGGGTTTTTTTGGTATATCGACCATCAAAATCCGCCTGACCAATCCTGAGATCCAGAAAAAAAAGGGGTATTTTTTTTAATCAAAGTTGAAAAATGCTAATTTTTCATTCAAAATGACGTAAAAACGGCACCACGCAATATATAGACAAATTCATCACAATGCAATTGGTGTAACTGTGACATTGGATTGCCATGTGTTAGAAACAAATTTAGAAAAATTATTGAGCATACCTTGTAGTTATAGTACCATCAAAGAATATGTACATATATTCTTTGGTACCATGACTTTAGTCCATTATATACAAAAACGAAATAAACCGCGAAAAAAATCGCACTGCCCCTTCAGCCAATTTTGGAAAACTTAAAAACGCTATGATTTTCTACAATATACCGCGAAAAAAATCGCGTTGCCCCTTTAGTCAATTTCACAAAAGTTAAAAAAGATACTATTATCCTCCAAAATCGAGATAGTGTAATTATTTTTCAATATCTCACGGTGAGACTTGGTTCAGAAATATAAAAACAAAAACAGCTTTCGCCAAAATCAGCACAGCTGGCAATTTCTCGACATTGAACATAGTTTTTATTATTTTCTGTGGTAAGATGTACTTTAATTAAAATAAATCTAATTTAATATTTATTCCACATTTTATTGTTTTGATGATTTTATTATGTGTAGTTTGTTTTATGCAAAACGCATAAAAACAAAAAAACAAAAACAAAAACAAAATTTTTATGATAATACTCTATTACATGTCAAGTCATAAATAATATAATTCTATATTTACATTCATTCACCTATTTTAACAATTTAATTGTTATGAATTTAATTGCGTTCACATAATTTGTAATTAATATTTTTATTCAAAAGCTCAGAAATATTATATTATTATATCTTCTATAGATATTATATACAAAATGCAACTGCATTATTTCGGGGGCAATGTACGTTTAATATTAAATTCACCAGCCAACTTCCAACATTTGCCACAATATTGTTAATTTATGAGCTGAAATATTTAATCTATAAATAGATATTTTTCTATTTATTGCATGTGTGTTAAAAAAAAATTATTTTAATTAATTATTAAATTTTTTATTTATTTATTCTTTTGTTAAATTTTCTTATCGGTTTTAGAAAAAAATTAAACATAATTTTTAATTTGACCTAAAGAAAACGTTATTAAGAGATCACAATTTTTTTTTTTTTTTGTTTCTGTCTTCTCAGTATCGTTATTACGTTCGCCCTTTTGATAATTAAACGACATTCAACAATTTAAAAAGAACTAGCATTCAAGATTTTTAATAGTAAATAATATCAATTAAGTATAATGCATGAAGCCAGCCGAAAATTTCTTCATATTTTTTTCTTCTTCTATATTTCAAATTTCCAGAATAGAAAATAAAACTTTAATTTAAATTCTCTTGTTCACGCTATTATTTTTTTTTACGAAATTGTATTTATTATAAATAATTTAATATTAATGTCTCTACAAAAAAATTCTGTCATGTTGATGAAAATGTAATTTAATAAAAGTTTTTCATGCGGAAAATTTCTTAATTTTCTTTACACTTTACAAGTTTTGATAAAAACTAATATGCAATGCAACAGCGCGTTTCATTCTAACAAACTACTTATATTCCTAGTGATAATATAATAATAGTGGTGTTTAGTAATTTTCTGGCAAAGAATTAACATTTTGTTATTGTGATATTATGAACATGAAAACATGAAAACATGAACAGTACAGAGTAACTAAATAAACTTTTTGGATTATGTTTTGCAGATTATACGGAATAATGTTGATAATAATATGCGATAAGAGCCAAACATTATACCATTCCGGAAATGAAATAGAGGAAAAACAATTTCTAATTTAATTTTTAGGAAATTCGAAAATAGTTTACTTTTTTTTTTTTTTAAAAAAAACTTATCATTAAACCCAAAATATTTACATAATTCTATATACTGTTCTATAAATATTTTTAATCTTTGGGATGTTGTACACCAAAAGTCCAGTTTTGATATTGTCCAGTTTAACTCAGTACCGCACTCGAAGTCAAAAGGTTCTTATTGTGTATAACTAAAATAAAATGTAAATTAAATGGTTATTTTTGAACTTTTGTAACATTTTGGAAAAGTTTTTTTTTTTTTTTCTGATAATCACTAAAATTGTGAATAAAGGAAATATTTAATTTTATTTGTAATTAAGATCGCAATGTGACTGCAAAATTTAGATTAACTTTTTAAGATTTCTTAGAATGAACCGCCGTAATTTTAATCTTCTTTGAACATTTAAAAAGGTCTTGACGCAAATTTCATTATACATATGAATATTATCAGTCTCTCTATGGCCAGTTCGGCACTGGGATAAATGAATTTTTATGATTATTTCGTATGATATACATAATTATGTAATTCTAACATTTATGGTCGAAGACTAACTTCTGGTTAATTCCATTGTAATTTGCAAAACTTTCACATTATAACTTGAAAAATATTTCATTTATTGTATTGCAATTATTTTTTTAGTTACATAAACTTAAAAATGATCTTAAGAGAACCCAAAAAGTTCTAGTTTCATTAAGGACATTTCTTTTATTGTTGTAGAGTGTACAGTATTATTATAGAGTAGAATATATATATATATTATTTCCATAAACTGAACATCCCGTGTACGAATCGTGTTTTTCACATTTCAATGTATAAAAATTGGGGGCCTACAACGTGCTCTACATATCAATATTGAAATGTAACGGCTACAATCAATGTTAAAGCCTACAATCTCTACAACCTGTAATAAAACGAAATACAACAAATTAAAAGGAATACCCCCATTATATTAATTGCGTTGCTATGTTATTTGTAAATTTTTTTCTCTCGTGAACTTCTTCTTATAGCCTTCATATAGAATTAACCTTATAATAAATGTTATTATCGGGAATGAATTTAAGAATAACTATTAAACTCAAGATAAAAATACTCAGCATTAGCATTTACCGCACACACACATACACATAATGGACCTGTATGTTATTCATGTGATATATTATGGGTTATCTTAAAATTAATATTTTCTCATTTTACTTTAAAATAAATATAAATAATAAATATTTTGCTTTAAAATAATACATATAATTACATATTAGTAAAAGTGTAATTTCATCATTTTGAATATAATAGAAAAGAGAATCACAATTATATACCTTCATGAAACATCAAAGCTTGAAGAAGACAGAAGGGAAAATGGAATTAAACATAAATTTTTAATAAAAGGAAAAGGGAGAAATGGAATACTAATCCAATATAATCATCCAGAATAACATTTTGTTATACCACAAAATAATTTAAAGCTAAAATTAGCGGTAAAAAAAAACGTCTGTATTTAAAAATTATTATTATACAAAACCAGTACGAATGACTTAATGATATATACAAAATAAAATAGAAAAAGTTTTTTTTTTTATTTTCACTACATTGAAAAGTTCTTGTATTGATTCAGTATACGCTATTTCACGATCAATAAAATGTAATTGAAATCTTTCAAATAACCTGAATTACGTTTCTATAAAAGCATTTAGATAATATTGTTTTTCTGCAAGAATTGTAATCGCAATTTACAATGCTTAGGAGTTCATTTCCAATTGTTTGTCTGTTCCCTATTATATATATATATGTACACTCCCTTAATCCGTCTAATAATAATATAGAAATTGCTAAATGATGCTTATTTAATTGAATTCAAATAATAATACATATACCATATTGCTCTTTGAAAAAAAGGTAATTTTAATAGAACATAAAAATGATGGGGTACATTTACTATATAATGTTTTCAATATTTTTAATAATTATTTAGGCAAATATTAGGAAATAATTATTTCAATATATGTATATCTATATAAATTCATTTCCACCAAAAAGTAATTTACTTTATAACAACAACCAAAGAAAAATGAATCAAATAAAAAATACTATACCCGCTGCTGATCTGATTCTTTTATTCCATCGTGAAGTTTGAATTTCTTTCTTCTTATTGATTATATTTGTATTTATTGAACACAAAACAAAAAAAAAATCAACAAACCAACAATTTTATATTCTAATAATTAGTTATATACTTATTATGTGTTTTATATTATTTCGATGTTAGATTCAGAATGCATTGCGTGTGTATGAGTGTGCAGAACAGTTTCCTTTTTTTATGATTTATTAATATTGTTAGAACAACCACAACAACAACAACAACAACAACAACAACAACAACAACAACAACAACAACAACAACAACAACAATATATTGTTACAAGTATACGATAAATATATTTTTGTTATAGTTTTTCGGATATATTTATGAAAACGGAAATGTATTTTTGTATTTTTGTATTTAATCGCAAGCACCAGCAATCAAAAGAGTAATCAAAGTAATTTATTTCTTTTTGAAAGAAACGATATAGTAATTTAATTGCGAATGTTGTTTTACGATATTTGTGGAAAAAAAAATTATTTAACTTTATTACATTAATTGTGTGATTGCGGCTATTGACTATATATTAATATGATAGAAAATGCCAATCATTTAAATTAAAATTTATCAAATTTCAAGAACATTTTGTTCAATAAAATACATTTCGAAATGAAATATAGTGCAGTGTTAAACTGTAAGTGTACTTGGTACTTTTAAACTTTATGATATATTCATGTAATCACAATTTATCCCCGAAGGGTAATAAATTGCTACTTTCATTTTAAATGATAGAGCTGAAAATCATTTTTATAACCAATACCGCATATATTTATTCCGACAGCTATAAAACCATATTTGCTCCATTTTCCAAAAATTTTATCGTTTTATAAAAATCGTATATTACCTCGAAATGAAGTACCCACCAACAATTTATATCAATGCCAGTTGAGTATCCGCACATGCCCCTCCAATACAATGATGCTATATGCGAAATACATTGTTCGATCGTGTGCATATAAAATAGCATCTGTAGAGATTTCGGTGCTCATGTTTTTTTTTTATTATGTTATATTGTTCCTTTAAAAACCATATTCGAAAATATACTTATTATCTTGCCTGAGCACAAAACGCTCTCATCGTTGGGCTTTCAATAAAAAAAAATACGGTATATATTACACTAGAATAAAGTTTTTTTTTTAGCATAATCATCATTCATACACTATATAAATATAAGAAAGGATGTGCACAAGTTCTTCAATTTTTTCAATTTAATTTTGACAAAAATTGTTATTTATTGGCTATCGTAAGTTTTATGCAAAATTGATAGATCTTTAAGTGATTTGCGTATAATTTTCTGTGGCATAAAACGGCATACAAATATAATTCAATTAAATTAGAATTTTCTTATTTCATTTTATATTAAATAAGTATGGAGATATAGAGAATAGAGCTTAATTGTAAGCGTCATTTACTGTATTTTATTAGATCAAAGAAAATATATAGCCTTTTAAACTTGATCTTTTACTTTATTAATACATATTTTAAAATAAATTAAAATGTGTTACAAGTTAGGGGCCGTCCATAATATACGTATACAAAAAAACACGGGGGAAAACCCTCCCTCCCCGCAAATGCGAAACGAATATTATGGACGGCCCCTTACGCGAATCTACTTTGAACACATAACACTGCATGAAATAAAAATCTGATAAAATCTAATAGAAATCTCGTGAACTTATATGGCTCCTTCTACCCTTGAAGACTGATATACTTCATTCATACATTATAACTTATTTAAACCTTTCCTTATAAAGTTATATCACATTGAATTGTGAATAAAAATCTTATAAAAATAACGTTTTTCGATTATAAAAAAAGTAGTATTGCTTTGGGAACGTACTTTTTTTCAAAAAGTAATGAAAATCGATTATTTATACAATTTTTATATCTTGACATTAAGACGGGATTCAATATTTTCAACAGTTTCGAAAATTTTCATTTTCCTCTTTTTCGGGGAATGGTGTACTTATACTTATACTGAAAAAAAAATTATTGATATTTTAATATTAAAATAAAGTGTTTGTGATTTTGAGTACATTGGAGGACTATGAAATTTATACAAATTATAAAATTATAAAATTATAATATAATAAGTAAGTGCCATTTTGACCCATCGACATACGATAAAGGGTTATTTCGGCTCTGTGTAGTGTAAGACAATATTAAAGTAAACATTGTATTATACATTAAAATGAAAAATATCTTTACTCATTTTATAATAGATTTAGAATATTCTTAAAATCTTTTAAATAGTTTTCTGCAGCTTTATTTAGCTATATTTATCTTCAATTCTCTATTCCTATTTTGCAGATTCGCAATAAGAGACCGGAAATTCCATAGCACGCCATGATTACACGATTACACCTATTTTATTTATGTGTGTATTGTATTGCAGTAGAATGTACTTTAAAAAGTGTATTTATCAAGAGAATAAAAAAAAAGAAAAGAAAACATACGTTTTACAATAGAATTTTTATTCCACTTCTATTATTTTGATATAAAATGTTTGAATAAAATATGACTGATACGATATTTATAATGTTGTTTTCACTTTTCGTTTTTCGTTCTTTTTCATTGTTTTTATTGAAATTGAAATATAGAGACAGCCAGTTCAGTTTTTTTTTTTTAACTTTCAAATATTCTGAAATACGAAAAATCTCTTCTATGTGTCAAACCAAAATAATAATGACAAAATGCATCACAAATTTAAATTCATACAGTTGCACAAGTATAAAAAACGGATTGAAAAAAATATTTCCAAATCAATTTAAAACTCGAGTAAAACATTCAGAGTATCATCATTTAAGTATACGAATTTTAAAAATAATTTTCATGCTACAATCGTAGATGCGATGCAGAGAATCTTCATTTAAAGATAAACAGTGTTGTTTTAGTTCATTAAATCAATTATTTCATTTTTTTTTTAAAAAAAAGTATGAATTCATTTAAATTATATTTTTTTTCATATTAAACAATTTTAATTATTAACAGTAAAGTACACTGAAACATGTCAAATGTTTCAGATGTTTAAATCTAATCTAATCCATATTTCATTTTCAAAAGACTTATTTTGATTTAAATCAGAGTATTTAAATACTTAGGTCGGCTTAAAAAAAAAGTAAGTTTGCATAAATTGAAACTCCAATATTACCTACCTATATAGTTATACAACACCTATATATAAATAATTTAAACAAAACTATATTGACAGTTTTTTCAATAATACTTTACATAGCTTATTAAGATGAATTTTAAATTTTCTGAGGTGCAACGAATTTTTAAAAATTCTTAGCCGGAAAACTATCGGGAAGTAGTGATGCAAATCGATTTTATTGAAAATTTGATAGTGAACGCGTGTATTGTCACAGAACCTTTTTAAATTTATTATTAATAATTTATCCCTATTAACAATTCTCGTTCCTAAGGCATTCCTGAGGAATTCCCTAGGGGAAACGTTCCCCACACGATCCCAGTACGTGGGAATTCCTCAGGAACTGCTTGGGAGTGATTTTGCCGGTCCCCGGGAGTTCCTGGGGAAATCAATAATTTTGTCTTTCTATGGGAAATCCTAGGGAAATCCTGGGGAAGACTGATAATTTCCCTTTTTCTCGGGAATGCCCGGGGACCGGCAAAATTGTTCCGAAGCAGCTCCTGAGGTATTCCTAGCGAAAAGTCCCAAAACGTTCCCAAATTTCAAATTTTTATTAGGGATGAATATTAAAAAGTTTTATTTGGGTATCAGTTATACCTTAAAGCCTAACGAGATTACAATAAAAGCTTAGGTGCAATGGACGTATCCGTTCAGAAGTCATGATTTTTTAAAGTTACGAGTTGCGACCTATAATTTCAATTTTTACAAAATATTCAATTCACACCATCATTTCAGACAGTAGCGCATCATTAACATTTTATTTTTGCTGTTTGCCTCAATAAAATAATTAATTTAATTATAGTTAGGCTATTTGATAAGATTTCCAACTATATACCAAAATAATATAATTTGGTGAACTACTCTGGAAGTTCCAGTCAATTTAGTGAAGAAAAAAAAGGAATAATAATTTTGTTCAACATGCAATTCCGTTTTTAATGCTGCAAAATTATTTAATAACTCCCAAACGTAGTTGTATGTTGCATAAAAATCCATGATTTGACTATAACAGTAAGGCGATAAAAAATTAGTGACTGATATTAATACAATTTCGTTTTTCTAATATGAATTTTATAAAAATTCGAGAATTTCACTGCGGTTATGTTATATGCAAATTACAGAATACGAATAGATATCAATTCTTGGTGTATATTTGTATTTGAACATTTATAACTTATGTGTGCAGGCATAGATGTAGTACACGCTTTTAAAAAAGATGTCGAAAAAACCGTGCTGTATAATGTATATGCATATCGTTTTTTAGAAAACTGAAAAAAGGTACTAGGGGTAAACCTTTTTGTCGTACATTTTTTGCGTACTTTCGTAGATTTTGAAAAGTTAACTTTATCTGTCAAAACGGACCAATCACAGCACTGAATTTTGCGTATTTTTTTCTTAAGAAATTACGTAGTTAGGGGGTGATCCCTTTCTTTAGCTTCGTAAATTCGTACATTTTTCTCACGAAAGAACAAAAAGTACAACCCGTATGATTTCGTACTTTTCATTTTTTGACAGATAAAGTTTACTTTTTGAAATATACGACAAAAAAGTATGACGGAAAGGTTTACCCCTACTATTTTGTTCTTCCAAATTGAGGTAGGGTTAATTCTCTGAAACTTAAAAAAGATACTAGGGGTAAACCAAGGTTGCGTACTGTTTGTGCGTACTTTCGTAGATTTTGAAACGTTCATATAAAAAAAAGTACAAAAGTGCGAACTTCGTTGTTTCTTACTTTTTTTATATGAACTTTTGAAAATCCACGAAAGTACGCACAAAAAATACACTACCTTGGCGAGTCATGGATCACAAAATTCGTCTTCTTCTCCGCATTGTATTTAAATACAATAGATTTCAGGGGAAAAAATGAGAAAAATATGTGCAGTTGACGCCAAAATCGACATGGGGTAATTTTTTTTTTAATTTGTAAACAAATATCATTTTTCACTTTTTTAAACATAAAACCGTTTTTTTTCTTTCTCTTATGCCAACAGTGCCCTTATGTTTATGTACTTATGTGATATGTGAATATAATTATATTAATAATAAAATAAAATATTATAATTATAACTTAGTAATAAAAGGCAATGCGATATATTTTTCTTTCAACAATCTGTCAAAACAATCTTTATCTTTTAGGTATTATGCTTAAGCTTATATATAATAGACAGACATATATACGAGCATATATTTATATATATTATATTTGAATAGCATTAGTATTTATTTAATAAATTAATTTTAATAATACTGTTTGTTTATTAATATTAGATTAAAGTGTAAATAATTACAATTACAATTTAATTTAATAAAGTCAAATTACTTATATAATCCATTAGAATAACATTCAATGTACATTGTACAATGTACAAGCAACTTCTGTGTTCATGTTTATACATAATTCCTTACATGCCAAATGATTTGTGATTTTCCGTGTGTTTATATCAATTAGCAAGTGGCTGGAAATAAGTAAGGTATATTTCCAGAGAATTTGATTAATGTTTGTAATAAGCAAATAATTTATATCATGATGATAAGAAAGTAATTACTGAACGAGTTATATAACATATAAATTAGCATCCGGAAACTGGTTTTAATGAAAGAATATTACGTCCATTTGTAATAATATATAATACATACGAGTATAAATTTAATACTCTTTATTAAATTTTATTTTTGCCGAGTTATTACGTATACCTACATAGGTACAACATGCTAAATAAAAATGATAATCTATAAATTTTAATTAAGTTATTTTTAAATCGAAATTAGATATTATTAGATGTTATAAGCCTAAAAATAAAAAAAAAATGTTTAAGAACATAATTTACGTCATTGAATAATTATAGTTTGAGGTACTTTTATTTGTGAAATGAATGATTCCCATCAACCAAAGGTCCTAGGGCTAATAGTAACATGAATTTATTTTTTTTATCAGAGCAGGAGGGTTCTAGAAGATTTTTTTTTTCATTTTTTAACACCTTCCCACATAGATTCTTGCTCCACTATACATCCTGTTCTGTTGAACATAAACTGAATTTATAAACTATGAAAATATGTTCGTTTAAGTTAAACTTACTTTAAATAATCGATGCTGTCGACATACATTTACTTTACATGCTAAATTGCAGCATAATCTTAAACCTATCATACTTTTCGAACACACGCACATATGGATTATTGAATTATTATTGATAATCAAATTTCTGATTTTGATAAAATTCTCTTGTGTAAATTTGACTTTGCAACCTCTTGCGAATTGAAATTGAAATACTGCACAATATTTATGAGAACTTTCCAAAAACTGACGTTTTCAAATGTCAAATTTAATCCTACGAAGATAATCGTATCTACGTATGATGTACGATTATATCCTTCTTAAGGATAATCCTACATTGATCGGTTCAAATGAACACAAACTATGATTATCAGATAATAGGATTATCTTAGATAGGAACATCCTATTGTGTGCCCTATATGAGAAGAGGTATGAGTAAATTTACTTTACAAAGCATTCAATTTAAAAATATCAATAACTACAATATCTTTGATAATGCATCATTGCATAGAAAAAAAAATAATAATAGAAGAGCCTCGTCATTTTCTGCCGATGACTGTGTTCTAAGAAGGTCTGTTACTAAGATGATAAATTAGAACATGTGACGGTATATGACTATTTATTTATATTAATATAAAACAAACAAAACATTTCTACAAATTTATTATTCTGTATGTTTTTCAATGTGGCAGTGCCAGTGTTTAGAAAACATATAAACTTACTTATTTTTTATGTGATGGTTGAGTGTATAAATCTAGGATAGGTATGATTGTTGTATTATTTTTCAACTTAAGCTTATTTACACAATATTTGCATATTTATATTATTTTGTAAATCCTTGTCATATGACAGATGTTATTATATGAATATTTTTACAATGAATATATGTAATAAAATAACATATATTATATTTGTTAGCAGCAAAAAGTTACATTGAAATTGTTACCATATGATTATGTATTATTTACCATCTTATTTAGCCAGTACATATTCATTTGACATTTGGCTGAATAATATTTCATTTAACTACTTACACTATGTTTATAATGCAAAATGAAGTGCAGGCTAAATATGTAGTTGACCACAATTATGACTGTAAGAGTGAGCTGATTGAGGCGAATTTTATGCCCGCTTTGGCTTCAATATGCTTTGGGTTTAGACCAATGTGTTTGCGACACGCTAATTGTTTAAACTTGAGCTTTTGCTTTTTTAGAAATTAGGAAGTTATTTTACAACGCTGCTCGGTGCTAACAGAAATAACAATTCATAGTATAGATAGACTATATAGCCCCGAAATGTGATCTGATTACAGATATCGCTAAGTGAATTTTAAATTGGTTGTTATAAATATTTAATAAAACTAAAATAAATTATGAATTAAAAATTAAAAATTAAAATTAATTTATAAATATTGACGTTTTATTTTCTTTAAATAAATAAAAACAGTTTCTATAATATGCCATCGACTATCCTTTTATGTAGGGTACACGTACACATTATAATGTGTAAATTATAGTTAAATCTGATGTTTTTATTCAACCAAATTAACATCATTTTACACTATTTATAGTGTTATAGAGTGTATTATAGTGTAATTTATAGTGAGGATTTTTAGCAGGGAGCCCACTGCCTGATAATTCTTAGTTTTCTATTGTAATTAGTAAATTAATTCTTTTAATGAAGATGAACGAAATTTACCAATCCATTATAACATATAAGATATAACATACATTATAAAATATATTCAAGCAATTTTAAATTGATAATCTAAATAAACCTAATATACACAAAACAAACCGTATTCTAATATTTATTAATAAACTAAATGTTAATATGTAATAAGTTCTATCTAATGTTAGATATGTCATTTAACAAATCATTTGAATAATATATAATAATATCGTATGCTCGGATCATATATAATATTAATATAATATGTAATATTTTGTCGAGAATGATGATATATTAATGGTGACAATGCATATTAGGAATTACATACCACCCTAATATATAATATCTTAACAATATGTATTTACCATTTAATATGTATAATTGTGCATCTTGTTGGTTAAATGCAATAAAATGCACAATTTAATTATAAGGATATACAATAAGATATTTAACAAATACAGAACGGGTAATCTATAATTATATATTCGAAAACTATATACATTATTAAAAAATTTCATGTACTTCAAATTAATTTAAGATTAATACCTTTACAGATTTAATTGAAAATTTACAAACATAATAATTATAATTGAATAATAAAAAATTTATTTGCAATATTTTTAAACAAAATTTCATAATAGTGATTTTTAACAGACACTTTAACACTGATTCAACAACTCTGAATGTGATGTTAAAATGTTAAATCTTAAAAAAAATATAAACCGTATATAAATTTTTAAAAGTCTGTATATGTAATAGACACGGCATTCTAATGTAGATTAGAATGCCGTGGTATAGATGATCCAATATTTAGCGTGCAGTTCTACTTCCACGCACAGCTTGAACAAATTTCACAATGCGAAAACTTTGCTCGAAAGCATTTGTATAGCATTTTTTACAATTGCGCATAAATGTCTGTTCCATCTTAATATTAGAACACCTATAATACCAATTTTAAATAATTAAGAAGCTGCACTAACATGTTCTAAACTTGTATTAACGATAATCCCAAATACGACATCCTCGTCGTTATACCAGAATATCCCACCTCGAATATGACAGACGATATGAAGTCGAAAATGAAGCAAAAAAAAAAATATTTCAACGACTTAAACAAACACTTACTTACTTCTCGTTAAATGATTGTGTCGGCAAAATGATTGTGTCGGCGAAATGAGTGTCGGCAAAATGAGTGTCGGCAAAATGAAGTGTAACCCCAAATTATTATTTGGTTTTAACTATTTGTCGTCAGCGTCACTGTCTTGTGCTGTTATGGATGATTGGTAAAAGATCATTCAAATAAATGGAACCGATCCACTAAGAATGTCATAAATAAGAGAGCAAATATAAAAAGTTTTTCTTGACTATAATTTAAAAATTTTGAATATATTTCTGAACCACTAAAATCGATTTGGTATCAATTTCATGTATGGTTAAAACGCTGTTAACACAAATCATTTTATCTTTTTTAAACTTTGGGTCCAAATAAGATACACTTGATGTTATAGTTTTACACATCTGTCTTAAAAAAATATATATCTAAATCAGAATGAAACAACAGGGCGCAGCTACTACAGTCAAATCTTCCCTCTACAAATAAATTAAGTATCGGGATAAATATAGTTGAATCGAATACTGAAGTAACTAACTATATTAGGGGATTATTTTTCTCAGTTGAAAAGAAGTTGACGATTAAATATTCAACTTAGCATTGAATTATAGATAGCTCTATTACAGTTCTGCAAATGATGGCTTCATATCATTTTATGGAGAAATTGATAAAAACTTATTATAAATATATGATTAATATTTTATGAATCTAAGGAAAAATCACAAGTAGAATTATTAATTTCATCGAAAACCTTTTTGTTGACGTTTTGTGTGACAATTCAATAGATATACTCGCATGTACGTAAGTGAAACAGACAGCGTAAAGATCTAAGGGCGGTAAACATCAAAAAGTGTAGCCGACGAATCTCGTGTAACCTGAGCTGTTGATAAACTTCATCTCGGTTAAACTTGATTAAACCTCGAGTTTCATACCTTGAGTTCCATGAAATCCTATTATACAATAATACAGATGGGTTTCACGTAACCCGAAGTATGAAACTCGAGATAAAGTTTATCACAAGCTTAGGTTAGATGAGATTCGTTAGTTACTCTTATTAATGCTTACCACCCTAAGATACATCTAAACAAGACAAACGATGCAGAAGTTTTCAAAGAAATTACAAAACCTATTTTAATACTACACCAACTACACCTTAGATATTACAAGAGAGATAACTACTAATTAACTCTGGCTTAATGCCACACATTCTGATTGGTTGAAACTTTATTAAAATCACCATCATATATTCATATATATATATATTGTATCTATAGTCGTACATATATTATATACGTTTAAGGAGATGTATTTTGATGCAGGCAAACATAAATAAATAAATAAATAAATAAGTTAAGACTCCATATAGTTATACCAGATACCTTTTTCAAAAAATTCTGTACAAGAAAGAAGTGATCGTCAATTTCTCAATAGAGTTACAAATAAATGCAGTAAAAACTTTTAAATTAAAAAAAAAAAAAAAACTAAATAAAAAAAAATCTAGTACGCTGTATAAGGTGGAACTCTTCGCTCATATTTGAACTTTCACAATGTTAAATTTATGCTACAATCCCATATGAATATACTTATGATAGGAACACGGTGAAAGTTTATTTCAACTCAACGAAACTTTTTCGATAAAGTTTTAATGTGTCTAAGGCTTCTTTTATAGTGTAGTCACTGTTTGTAAAAAAAATGAGCCCCAGGTGAAATTTCCATGTAATAAACTGAAATTTTCACCATAAGTAGTATCCAATGAGATAGAATGACATACTCAAAATCTGAAAAAATCCGAGTGGATCTTTAGCGACCATCATGGGAAATGCCTTTTTCAGGAAAACTGCAATATCTTTGGAACGGTGGCACCTGCAGACTCCAACATACCACATTTGAAGAGACATTTAAATTGCCTAATGGCATGTGGAACAACGTTTATTGAAATTCCGTCTCCAAATAGGTCAAAATGGCGTCTGAATTGAGTTTCAATTTTTCTGTTTCCTCAAATTTTATGGTTTTCCTTCTATTTTCGACCACTACAACTTATTTATATACGATTCTACAAAAAAATTTAGGTTGGACAGGCATACAACAAAAAGATAATATTTTGTATTTTTTTAAAATTAAAATATACAATTTTTGTCTATAGATCATGTTTTGATTGAATATTGTCGTACATCATACGCTAGAGGCGGTAGTGAAGACTGGCAAAATAACATTACTTTTCTCTTTCTGCTTCATTGAT
>JAABKK020010194.1:0-23306 GCA_011634745.2 Catotricha subobsoleta
AAGAACCTCACTTTTTTCGCTTTTAGAACCGAACCTAAAGAACCGAACACTTAAATTTAATTTTCAGAACCGAACCCAAAGAACCGAACCCTGCCTTTCACATTTTAAGAACTGAACCCAAAGAACCGAACCCTCAAAAATGGAAAAGGTTCGTCTCTCTGTTCAGAACGCCCTAATATATATATA
Organism: Catotricha subobsoleta; assembly: GCA_011634745.2. Lineage (NCBI taxonomy): Eukaryota > Metazoa > Arthropoda > Insecta > Diptera > Cecidomyiidae > Catotricha > Catotricha subobsoleta. Next base: position 187 of record JAABKK020010194.1, read on the forward strand.
TATATATATATAAGTATATACCTATAATACATAATATATATATAATACTAATACTAATTATCAATTTCGGCGCATTGAATTGATCACCTTTTATCCATGAATTTTGAATACAAACTGTGGAAAATGCATAGTTTTACCACACAGCAAACTTTAGAGAGATTAAATACTCGAACAATTATGTTACCTCATTTATATGTATAATAATCCTATCAAGACTAATAAAGAGATGATAAAAAATGATAGGGCTATACACTGTAGAATCAATAATGACAAACAAACAACAAATTGTGTCACACCACTTTAAAATGATTATTCTTTATTATTTTATATTTTGTATAGTACATTATTATTGGTGTCTACATACTTACATTACGTCAAATAATTTCATTACTTATTGAGCAAAACTCTCGATACCGTTCATTCGTCTGATATAATAACCCTGGCCAAATTAAAAAAAAAAAAATGTTTGGTATCTTTACTTTTTTTTTTTTAAATTAACCCTGAGTGTTGCAGCCGGGTTGAAATACTAACCCTCCCCAGTAAAAAATATTGCAAAAAAGATTGATTTTTTCAAGATTTTTTTCATTTTCGTCGTTTTTTGTGGTTTATGGGCAATATTTTCTACGTTTTTAATTTTTTTCAAAAATGAATAATAACTTAACTTTCTGCATCATTAGATTTTATTTATTTTTTTTTTATATGAGGGGGTTAAAACTTTAACCCGGCTGCGGGTTAATTTAAAAAAAAAAAAAATGTAAAGATGCCAAACATTTTTTTTTTAATTTGGCCATGAAAAATCACTAAGGCCAATCGAAAATCTCATTTTCTGGTTTTTGACCCCTTTTTCGATACACCTTAATGATTATCCACTATTGTTACTCATTTACTAATAGTGATCATGGCGATTATCTACCTGAATAGTTGCAATCTCTGCAGAAGAGTAAAATAATTTTTTTATAGCTTCTGTAAGAGTTATTAAAAATTAATTTAATGATTTTTAACGTATCAAATATTATGGTATTTCTAATTCGTTCATCTTTTTAACTAACCAGCATGTTATAAATTTCGTGAAACAATATTGATAGAAGTAACACAATACATATAAATATGTATTTTCATCTCGATATTCTTTTTGTTTTCTTTTTTTTTTTTGTCAATTTGCATTAAATTGAAATTAAATATCAATGCTATATGCGCGAAAAAAGTTAAATGAGAAGGCACCTTTCACAAATTTCATGGTTATGTTGCAGCATATTAAATTACAATTTATATTGCATGCAATATAAAATGTTTTACGCTGATACGCATGTGCCATTTTTATTCGTTTTATTACTGCATGGTTTCGGTTTTAATGTTTTCTTTATGTTTAATCTTTTTTCCATCGTTTTTGCTCTTTTAAATGTCATAAAATTTTTGTGATTTAAATGAATTTAATTAATACGATCAAGTTTGTAATATTTTCTATGTTAATGCGGTATTAAGATAATTAAAAAATAACACAAAAACATATTATATGGCTTGTGAAACTCTTCTCTCATTTATATAGAAGTATGTAGCATACTGTTGAAATTTGCAAATGGAAATCAAGAAAATTGTTAAATACAGAATTTGGGGTTGTTTTAACTTGATTTCCGTGATAAAGTGGTCATATTTTTGTTTTCTTTTTGTACAGTTTTTTTTTTGTAATGCAAAAAGCGAAAAGCAATACTCTAGTTGATTTGAAATCCTATGACCTTCTCTTCCCACAGTAATGATCACTGTTTTAGAGTTTTCTCTTCCCAAAATCTTCAATGGTACCACCACATTTTATAACTAAAAGCTTGATGGTGTGTTTATATTCAGATGCTTCTACCTAGGACCCCCCAAACTTTTAACGTCGCTTAGGGATAATTTTCTCAGTCTATGGGTCCTTGATGAGGTAGAAGCACTTGTGAAGATTTTGAGACCAGGTATAAAGAAGAAAACTCTAAAACGGTGATCATTATCATAATAGATGGTTATATAAATTCAAGTTAATCGCGGTTTTGAGGATCAAAAGTTATATATAAAAAAAAAAAAAACCGACCCTCGGTGAATTCCTCTAGAATTTCAATTAAATTAAAACCCTATCATATCCTGCATTATTGTAGAGCCAACCGTTTTAATTTGAGCCAATTTGATCCATCAGTTCTCGAAAAAAGTGTCCCAACGTGTTTATAAATATAAAACCTTCGCACGAAAATTACACTTATTTTGCATAATTATTCTAAACCTTCTACATTTACAAGGACACCAAGTGAAAATATTGAATAATAATTGATAATATATTTCCTTTCATAAAGATAAATATGCAAGATTTCCCTTTCTTTCTATGGTTAAAGAATTGACCACCAATTATTGATTATTATTGCCGCAAACAATATTATAAAAACAATTGATCAATTTCATACAAATATGCACAAAAAATTCAAGTAGAATATATTTTTATTTTCCAGACCCCCGTTATTTCTCTCACATATTAAAAATTCATTTCGCGAACCGCATAACTAACTATGCATGCCCAAAGATGTATAATATTGTATTTCTTTTGTGAAATTTGCAATAAATTATCTTTCCATTTTCTATCATTAAATTATACCTACATAATACGCTCTTTGGCACACATTTAAACAGATTTATTAAAATAATAATAATAATAAAAAAAAGAAATACTTGAACTATGTGAATGTGTGAGTGACTTGTGAATGTAAATTCACAAAATAATTATTTGAAAAAAAAACCTGAGATTTAAGTGTGAGATTTATAAATTTATCTAGCTTTGCAAAAAACAAAAAAAAAATATGTCATAAATTAATTAACATTAATTACTCAAATTGAATTGTAAATAAAATTTAAATAAGTTGATGGCCAGATTTAATTCCCGTTCGATGTGACATTTTAAATTAATTAGAATTAGGAGATACATATTTAATATTAGTAGGTGGAAGTACTCTAGTTATGTTAAAAGTTTACTATATTCGTAAATTGTTTTGAAACCTTAAATAGCTTACATGCTCGTATATAAATACTAAATAGTTTAAATGTTTTATTTCATAAAAAAAAAAATTAACAAAATGCTTTTTTATTTATTTCTAGAATTAGAAATTTCAAACCGATTTCAAAATGTCCGAATTCGCAATACCAAAAAGTCGAACACAAAAATCATCAACGACGAACCGCAAAAAATTAAAAGAAGTTAATGACGGAATTACATGTTCGATATGTAAGGGTTATATAATTGAAGCGACAACCATCAATGTTTGTTTACACTCTTGTAAGTACAACAATATTCAATAATATTATTAGAATTATATGACCTTATTATTTTATTTCGAATATATTTAGGAAATTTTGCATAATTTATTACAGCAATTTTTTTTCTCGTAACATTCACATTCACATACTAAACAATAGAAGAATGTTTATTATTTCGAGCTTCACCTAAAAAGTTTTTGAAAAGAAATTAATATTTTTTAAATATTTTGGCGTTTGCTTCTTGTTTGTAATATCTGCTTTTATCATCAAAACGTTCTCTTTTAGTGACTGATTACAATTTTTTTTAGTTCACTCTAGATTTATTTTCATTCAGATTTCTATACTATTTATTTTCCAAAAGTCAAGTTATCAAGGAATAGATTGATTGTATTGAGTATTCACCAAATCCCACGGAAATTTGTACTTGGATAATTTTTGATGATCCATTTTTCTTTTTATTCAGTTAGATTTGATGTAAATTGACAGAACAAACTTCGGTTTAAAATAATTTGGGTGTTTTTGCTTCTTAGCTGAAGTGTGTTGTTATGGACACTATTGCAATATCTATTGTATATTTGAAATTGCTCTAGTTTGTTTGCACAATTTATAGCAAAGAAACAAAAACATCATCGGCATCGGCATCGTCAATATAGCATAGCAGACAGATTTACCAAATTCGCACTTATTACTTGTTCAATAAGCTTCTGCGTTTATTAGGGTATTTATTGAGTTCATCGATTCGATCTTTTACGAATTTATTTATCTTATGGTTTGGTTTAAATTGAACGATTTTTAACTAATACGTCAAATTATGCTTCAAAATTTACTTTAGTTTTTGCCTCTCTAAATTATTATTTGGTTTATTTATGATATTTAGTTAATAATAATAATATTTCACCTGTTTAATATTTATATAAAAAAAAATTAAAAGTCCAGATATTTTTTAAAATATGGTTTGTGTGAGACATTTCTGAAATAATCATGTATTTATCAATAATTATTACAGTTTGCCGATCATGTATTGTTAAACATCTGGAAAATAGCAATTGTTGTCCATGTTGTAGCTCAAACAGTCGTCCAATTGAACGATCTAATTTAAGGTGAATATAGTGAATTTGTATTTCATATCAATTCAAAGAAAAAGAAAAAACATATTTGTAAAAATATTTACAATACGAATTGTTTATTTAAATGTATTTTTTACCTTTCTTTCATTTCTTTCCTATTTGATTTATTAAAGGGCCGACAAAAAACTCAAATCACTCATTTATAAATTAGTGCCAGGTTTATGGCAATCGGAAAATCAAAGAATACAAAAATTTAATGAAGAAAATAATATTTTTGTATTTGATGGGGAACAGCAACCACAACAACAACAACAACCATTAAAAACGTTTAGTCATCGTGGTTCTAAAGAATTTCGGTTAAACCGTCATAATGGCTATGGATTAAAATGTTTTCATGTTGGTAGGGATGGTGGTAGTGGTGGCATCGATGATGATGAACATTTTTATTCATTGGATGATCCAATAAGGTGAATTATTTTTAATACAATTAAGAAAAAACGATATCAAGAATGTTTAGTTACATTTAAGAGATTAATAATTCTTTTTTTTAATTTTTGCTTCAAAATTTCTTTTAATCAAATATAGTCTCTCACTTGAGTATCATCCGTTATCAATTATTGGTTGTGACAAATTGTCCATACCACCAATTAGATATCTTCAATGTCCGGCAGCTGTTACTGTGCGACATCTACAAAGATTTCTATCATCTAAATTTATATTGAATCTCGATTCGGGCACAACACAAATTGATATTATTTACGAAGATGAATTATTACCAACTGATTTTACATTGATGGATGTTGCTTATTGTTATAATTGGAAAAGGGTAAGTACAATCAACATTACCAACACCACACACACATTCATTTTACACGTGATATGATTTATTATGTAATAGAATAGGCGCATAAAGTTAGAGGGATTTTATAAATATATATATAATACATATATAGTATAATGATGATATTCTCTAGATGGGTTGGGTGGTTTATGGTAATTGATAGGCATATGCTTTGCATAGCGGGGGTTGGGTAGGTAGACACGAGACTTTAAATGAAGGAAAGTTTTCAACATATTGTACATAGTGGTGGTTCAAATAAATATATAGAATAGAAAGAGAAATAATTTTTATATAAATAAAAATGTATTCTGTTTTTTTTTTAACCAGAAAGATACGTCTTTAAAAGAACATATCACACGAAAGACCAATTAAAGATAATTCTCTTGAATTATTTATTAGTTTGATATGTAATTAAATACAATTACATTTTAATAACAACTTTAAGATATTTAGCGTTACCATTCAATATATATTTTTCTTGTAATTACTAGTTGTCTGATGTTTAAACTCAATGTCAATTTTATATCCAGATAAATTGGGAACAAGCAATAGATTCGGCAGAAAAATTGTTATTTTAGAATTATAAAAAAATTAAAAAAAAATCCAATAAATTACAATAATTTTCGCAATATGATGTTATTTTCGTTTTTTGACTCTACGTCTACACTTATTTCTTTCGAACGCAGGCTCTTATTAAAACGATTAAAATCACTGAAATAAAGATCACCATATTTACGAATAATATCTATGCAAAATTTTAAATCAAGCATGTAATGATCTAGTCAAGCTAAAATCAATATTTTTCACTTCAACTTATATAATATTATCGAAAACCCGTAAACAATTATCGCGTCTATAGGAATAAAAAAAAAAAATCAATAAGTATAAGTATAATTTATATTCAAACAAACATAATAACGACAGCGTTTATATTTCTTTCGTAGAGTTACGTAATAACACGAATATCCGCGTAACATTATTAAATAAGTTGGTTGCTGGATGGCATACGCGAATAAAGTAGAGAGAAAAAAAATATTAATAATAAAAAAAAAGAAACGTTTCACATCATCGTCATAATCATAACTCACACTCAGTAATGATAATAATAATAATACATTCTAGCTAACTGTCTATAACCGATTTTGTATTAAGACTTTTTTCATTTCAAAATTAAAAAAAAAGAAGAAAAATAATAATAATAAATATATATTCTCATAAAAAACAGCTCATTCATTCATAATAATCTTAATAATAATATTAAAAAAAAAACGTATTTATTATTATAAGATAAAAAACAAGAGGCAAATTAAATTGATAATAAGTAAAAGGCGCTTCCCATCAGCAATAGTCCGAGAGAACCGGTTACTTTTAATGCTATATTTATTTATTTTTTGGACTTCTGAAAAAATATTAACAAATATTTTTTGAGATGGGAAAATTACTAGACTTAAAAAACTTTGCTAATTCTTTTTCTTCTTTATTTAATTTTTTGTTTCCTTATGTAAAAGTATTTTATATAGCCTCATAAAGTATGGATAAATGATTGTGCTTAAGTAATTTTTTTAAAAATATTTTTAAAAAAATCTTCTTGAGATTCTAGAATAATGGTTTCATTAAATCACCCTTAAAAAATGCCTGCAAATATATTTAAAATTTGAAAATTCCGATAGATTGACATAATGTTAATTTCTTGTTAACATTTATCTACCTTATTTTTTTTTTCTGATAAACAATAGGCCAATTCCCGGTGACAGATGGACTTCAGCAGTTACATAAGAAAGAACGGGAGAGTTGTATACAATATCATGCAACTATTCCGTTCTTCCTTATACAATTGCTGGAGGGCAGCTGTCATCGGGAAATTGGCTTATATTGTTGTTTTCTTTTAATTGTCGGAATCGATTGATTTGACATTTATCCATTTTCAATATTTGCCTTCAACGCGTAACAAAATTTCTGTATGAAAAAAAAATCCATCCTTTTCTATCCATTGTAAATGTACGAATACGAGTAAAATACAGAGATAATGTATTTCAATACTATAAAATAACTCGTATTTTAATCGAATTTTAATCAACAAATTTAAAAATTAATAAGAAATATTTAGAAAGACATTTCTACAAAATTATACAGAATATTTTCAAAATAATAATAAAAAAAAAAATACTTAAGAAAAATCACATACCCAATTATTAAATTATGGTAACAACATTGGCACAAAAATATGAATTTGGTCTCAGTAGAAGAATGTGTTTTTTCAGAAGAGAAAAATAAAAAAAAAATAAGAGAATAGTTAATTTTACTAATTTAATTTAATTAAATCTATTATGGTTTTCTCTATATTCGGAAAAACCATACTTTTCTTCATATTTTTATTTCTAATAGTATCATGAGGAATTGTATTCTTAGAACATCACCAACTAGTCAAAAACGTACAATTTCATGATAGGCCAATTTCATATTTCATCGACGATGTTGTACGCATATTTTGGAACAAGTATTCTATAAAGCACTCTTTATTTATAGCATAAATGCTCTATTATATACATAGCAGACATTTTAAATTTACTACTTAAAGTGGATATAAAAAAATATCTTTTGTGCGTTTTAAATCTTAAAATGAAAACGTGCGTTCATTTTTCTAGTTCATATTTACAGAATGATTGGAATACATTTTTCATGGGATTATTTTAATATTTTTGAAAATTCAACAAATTTGTTTAGCTATCATTTAATGCATTTTATTTTGGCATAAGTACCTTCAATCTATTTTTTTATTATATCTTCGAAGAGTCTTAAAATAATAATAATAGCAAAAGTGGTCCAATCATTCTGATACTTTTCTATATATATATACTTTTTTTTTGTAGCCGAATAGATAAGCAAAGATGAATTTTTAGCATCACGTGTTGATTTAAAATTTATTTTAAAAGTAAGAAAATTTGCAGCGGACTCTTGGTCTATTCAATTATTAGATTATAAAGAAAACTACATTAATTTGATTTTTAACATTTCTTTATTTTCATCAAATACTTTATTTAATACAACAGACTGTCTTATCTTTCACAATAAATACACAAATAGTTCAACTTATAGAAATTTCATAATTTATTGACTAACAAATTTCTATTCATTTTCAAATTAAACAGGTTGAACCAATGCAATTCTTCTATCAGATATTTGTGATTAGTCCGAATACAACACATGAAACATTCACAACAACAAAAGAGGTAAAAACAAGTAGTAATAGTACAAGTAGCAATAGTCCATTATTTAATGTTAATAATAATAATAATCATCATCATAACAAAAAAATTCAAACACAACAACAACAACAAGAAGAACAACAACAGCAATATAATAATAATTTTAGAGCTACATCAAATAACAATAGCAATAATAATATAACAAATACAAAACAACAAAATGAGGCTAATAATAAGACTTCTAGCATTAGTGGCAATATTAGTGGTAGTAATTTAACAGTAGAAACGGATAAAGGTGTAAAACGTGATGAAAAGAATGTTCGATTTTGTTCGGTTAAACCGAAATTAATTAAAAATTTAAATAAATTAGTTATAAATAAAAGTATTGATAGTAATGCTGGTAGTGGTGACGATAGTTGTTACTCATTTAATGATGAGAAACCAATAAAAGTGGCATTTGTTAGTAGTAAAAATAGTAGAGGTTCGAAGACATACAATATTTTACCAGATAATGGTAATGATGTTAGTAATAATGGTAACAATAATAAAGCAGATTTCAAAAGTTTACGTAGCAATGATGTTCGGTATAGTAATATGAATACGTACGGTGACACTAAACAGAATAATGATAATGTTAAATTGAATAATAGTGGAACGGTTACGGCAAATGATTCAAAAGAGTACAAATCTAATAGTTTTAAAGAAACAACAAAAATATCATCATCGTCTACAAAGGAAAAAACTAATTCAAATAACAAAGGTATGGATGTGTTTTCAAGTATGAAACTACAATATGAAGAAGAACAAAATGTAGTATCAAGCAGTGACACAAAACACAAAAAAAAACAAAAAAATAATACAAATGATGTGAACTTTAGTAAAAATGGAAAAAGTGCGCTGAATAGCCCAAACATTGTGGTGAGCATACCACAAAGTCGTCGTGTATCATTTACTGATGACGCATATGAAAATTTATCGCTTGCTGCTTTAAAGACAGCCAATAAAAAGTCTAAGAATGGAAGTTCATCTAAACGTCATACAGATGAAGTTTCATCGAAACGTAGTAAATCAGCATCTAAGCTTGAAAAACAAAAAATGGGATTACCAAAATTTAAAATTGAATTAACAAATCTTAAAGCGAAAATATCAGTTCCGAAGTCAAATGACAATATGAGTAGTGGAGCAGAATCAAGTCCAACTTATGGCAATGTGGATTTAAATGAGTATGTTAAAAATATTGGTTTAAAACCAATTTCACGTACCGATAATGAAGTAACCAAAAAAGTTGACAAAATTGAAGAGAGCTCGGGATCAGGGCATAAAAAAAGAAAGAAAAGCGGTAAACACTCTAAAGAGCCTGGTAGTAAAAGGCGAAAATTACATGCAGAAATTTCATCACAGGAAGAAGAAAGTCTTAAATTAAAAGTGAAAATTACCGGCAGTAAATCAAGTAAGCATGAGCGAAAGAGTAGTGTGACTAGTAGTGATGATAATAGCTCAAGTAGCAATAGTACAGCTGTGAGTGAAAATAAAGTATTAGATGCAACGCCAACTGTTTCTGCAGAAGTTTCAGCTAAGGAAAAACTTTTAGAAATGAGACAAGTCAGGCACAAGTCTGCGCTGAATATTCCACCTAAATTAAAGACGTTTAATGTAGACGATGTCGTCGATGACACTACCGACAAGGACGTGGAATTGATTTCATGGAAACTACCAGAGGTAAAATCTGATCCTAAAATAGAAAATAAAGTGAGTCCAAAGCAATTGAAATTTATTCCATGGAAAAGTCCAGCCAAAACGACGATTCCAAAATTAAGTTCTGTATCGACTCCAACTTCAACAGTAAAACCAACTTTTGCAGTTCCATATGCTAAGCCTAGAGTGACTAACAAAACAACAGTTCCAGAAATGAGATCTATTAGCCGAGTATTTAGTCCTCCGCATATTCCCAATTATCCACCATTTCAAATGCCAGCCCCAAAGTTAATTCCCAGTTCCCCTCGCTTAACACCGATTAGAGCTGCCACGATAAAACGTTCAATGAGCGTTGACAGTCACATGTCCGCATCAAAACAACCAAAACTGGAACCATTTTCACGCAAAAACTGTGTACCTAATCTAATAAAAGCAACACTTCCGATTAAACATACCTCAACAATTACAAAACCTACTCAACAAAATGAACTATTTTATAATTCAGCTATGAGTTCAACATATACGCGTGAAATAAAAACGAAAAAACCTGTTCCTATGCTTTTGCCACCAGCTTCAATTAGTGTGACAAAAATGAGCGATAGTCAATCGAATGGAGGTAGTGGAACTGCCATTTCTGGTAACTCAAACAATCGTCCAGCACTTGAAATTGTTCGTATATCATCAAATGTACCAACAGTTGATCAGCAACATAATTTAGCCGAAAAAATGAGACAACAAACTTCATCACCTATGCAGAAGACTACTATAAGATCAACACCATCAACTATTCCTTTAGCCAAGATAAGAAATGTTGGCTATGCAGCTGCTGCAACATCAAATTCATCATCGAATCAAAATAATCTAAATGCTGAAGAATCAGTAACACAAGTAAACGATAAACAACAAAGTGGAAACAATAAAGAACAATCAAATGACATGTCAGGTGTATTAGATCTGTCGGGTAAATCAAGTCGTAGTCCATCACTAGAGAAGATCCAGCAACCTTTCTCACATCCCAGTCAGCAAAAACAACTACAAATACCTCTAGTTGATATATCTCAACATTCTCTAAAGATTGCAATGGAATCAGCCTTGAATAAATCTCAAATGCAAAACATAAATGAAAGTAATATTGTAACGTCATCGTCAAGCAATATTCCAAAATTGATAAATGTAGCACCATCGAATTCCCAGAGCACTTCTAATCAAAGTACTACCATTAAAACAGCAATTACAACATCAACAACAACGACTACCAAAACAACATTAAATACTTTAGCTAAAAGTATAAACAATGTAATGACAAAAATTTTTCCACGTAATACAAGTACAATAGGCACAACGGCATCAACAACAACCGCAGCAGCAATATCTTCATGGACAAACAATGCAAATAATAATAAACAGAATAATGCTGAACAAAACAGCGGAAAAACACTTAATATTGTACCAGAGTATAATATGATGAAAACTGCAAATTTGCAAATGTTATCGGAATCTGCAACAAAACGGGATAAATTACCGTCTCCACCGCCACTGATGTCTGTGTCACCCACAACAATAACCACAACAGCAGCACCTCGACAATTACAAATGCCAAAACTGAATGAAATTAATAAGAATCGAACACCTGTACGGCAGCAAAATGCTTCCGTACGAAATATTCCTAACCCATCAGCGTTGGCATTTCGAAATCAAACAGTACCACAAAAGCCAATATCAAATGAAACTTCCTCGTCTATGAGTACACCGCCCCCATTCATCACCTCAAACCATTTGTTTAAGATACCCACAACGAATCCAGCAACAAATGTCATAAATACAAGTACAAGGATATCACCACCACCGCCATCATCATCTTTATCATCAACAACACCTACTGGGAACTTTGCTAGTACTGCTTTTGCTTTTACAACAACAACTACTTCAAATTTAAAAAGTACTTCATCTGCAACTTCAGACGAAAATACGTGTATAACAACGGCAAAAGAAAGCTCGATGTCATCGACATCATCATGCACTACTACAAAACAGCATAAACTACCAATGCTGATTAAACAGCACTCACTCACTAATATTAGTGGTGGTAGTAGCTGCTCTGCAAATGGAAATAATGCAAAAAATAATAATAATGATATGAGTGATGCGAAATTAATAGCTGCTAAAAAAAATCAACATATTGAAAAATTGGCAGCGAATTTACGTGCGGCTGCCGCCAGTGAAGTAAAGTGTTGTGGTGAAGCAGCAGCACAACAACGCTTATCATTAACCACTGTGGCGTCTACTTTAATGACATCAACTACAACTACAGAAACACCAAAAACAACCAGTAATACAGTAACAACATTAGCCTGATGCTATAATTATTTTATTGGTAATAATTCATAAAAGATAAGAATGTAAACATGCTAACAATATATATTAAATAGCATTTTACAACAAAGGTTTTATAAATATATTTGTTTAAAAATAAATAGAAAAAAAAAACAGAAAGCAGAAGACAACAAATTAAAGAAATGTATATTCTAGCTCAATAAATTGTGATTGTTTATCTCAAGAGCAGTAAATAGATTATCATCTCGTTCATGTTTAATATTACAGAAAAAGACGAAAAATTTCATATATCATTTGAAGAAATGAAATAAAAATCAAACCAGGTGTATCATAAATTTTTGACTCGAAGTGACGAAGATTATCTATTTTCTAAAACGTAAAATTGATTAATACAGATTATGAGAAAGCCTTGCGGTCATTTTTATTGCTTGCCATATGGATAAAATAAAATCACTTCTTCTGCTTTAAATTTACCCACATAATAGGAATTTATAATATGCATAAATACTTTAGCAAGTAAGCAATGTGAAGAAAATTTTGTCACAATCCTCCCGACTCCTCCCACTCAATCCTTCACGGTTATTCATGTTATTCATGTTATTGATTAAATCGATACTCAATATTATCTCAATATATGTTATGGTTCTTTGGCTATTGTTCTGCTCTCATATATGCAAATTATTATAGACCTATAAATCCTTTATAAGTCAATATTAAATGCAAAATCAAAATGTTAAATGTTTAAATTTATTTATAAATAAAAAGTATAATTAACAATTTATAGTTGAATCCAAACAAGTATTTACAGAAATGAACATTTTGTATTAACAAATTATATAATAGCTGATTAAAAAAATGAAACTATCAAACATAACTCAGTTTTGAAAACTAATTTCAAATAAGAGTATTGCTGATAATTTATTTGTCTGCGGATATTTTATTACAACTTTTTAGATGAACTAAAGTTTGTTCTTAAATGAAAAATTTCATTTGCTTTGACGCAAATTCCAGAAAAAATTCTATACTTTTTTCCGAAATTCTATTTAACGGTCAAATAGCACATACATTAATGGCCATATTCAATCACTTCAGTTCTGAAGCATAATTTAATATGCTTTCATAAAAAAAAATCATAAAAAAAACTATCCGATACCAACTATTATCTTTATATATATGGAAATCAAATCTAAATATATGTGTACACGATCTGATACTGACGTTTTTTTTTTAATTTTATTTATTTTATGTTCTTGCTCGGACTGCATGCCTCTGCTTTTACAAAATAAAAATACTATTCTACACAATCGGAATCATAATATATAGTACGATCTGAAAATATTATATATCATACAATCTTGTTGTTCACGTGTATGCTATTCGTACTGTGTGGGACGTAGATAAACTCGTATGTATGCGCAAACATAAACAATATTATAATATAATATCTATGAGTACCTCTATAACTATATAGACTCTGCCATATATAGTAATACGAACATTATAATAAAATAAAATACAGAAAACGTATGGAAAAGAACAGAAGCCAAAACCATTTATATATTTTATTGATTTTGTGTTTTATATATTTTGGTTCGGATAAAAATATTATGGATAAAATAAATTTTATGAAATTTTCAGAATGATCTTTATAGTAGTAGTATTTTGAAGCAAATTATGCAAAACATTCACGTGACGGTCTACCCGTTTCTTATTTATGGTTTATTCATTTGGAAAATGTATTAAGTTTTTTCTTTTTTTGTGATAATGATATTTGTTTATAACCGCGGAAATTCGTAAAATGGTTTTTAGCGGAACAAAATGCTTTTTAATGATTATCGTAATCCAGCCTGGATATTTGTAGTTGGTTTTCGTTCTTATAAATTATTCTGTGTGGTCTATGGCAGTTGTAAAGGTTTTTTTTTTAAATAATTTAACTGGCATTACGTAAGTTTGAGAATGCTTTGGAAGAAAATTTTGCGAAAAAAAAAACATGAAACTTTTGAATTGAAGTTTAGCAGTACATATTGATGATCTATGCTATTATTATTAACTTAATATATCATTTTCTAATCAACTTAATTTGGTACATAATAATCATTAATATGAAATGTTATTAAATCACCAATTACATCTCGTCTAAATTATTTCCTAAATGACATGCAATATTAAACCGTTTATGTTCAGGCTTACTTACCTCTTTAGCTACCTATCAAGCAGAAGCAACTACCTCACATATAAAAAATATGCTGAAGTTTTATTTTTAGTGAGGAATATAATAATATATGCATGCGATATTTGCGTAACTCACGCCTCATTGCACGCAAACACATATCCATATATATTCCAAATATTAAGTGTATTTATTTAATCTACAAGTTACTCAACATAATTTATTTATTTGAGTAAGTAGTGGTCGATGAATAAAAAATATTACTAATTATTATTGCTATTGATGCGAAAAGTTGTAAATTATTGTTTTTGCGAACGTGTGTTATACGTGATTCAAAATATAAATTCATTACAAATCAAATAATTTATTTCAAATAAAATATAAATTTTTTGAGAAAAAAAAAATCTTTTCAAAGATACAAAACAAAACAAAAACAGAATAAGAAAACATTATAAACTAATTTAATTTATAACAAAGTTCAATTAATATTAAAAGAAAATTTGTTCTTGTTGTTGTGGTTGTGTAGTCTAGCAACAAAATATTTATTAGCTTACAAAAACTAAATAAATAGTAAGTATAATTAAAAATTGCTATTATTCTTAAATGAAGAAAAAAATAATACTACTATTATTAAACAATTAATTTAATTAATCTGATAAATCAACCTAATTTTAGAATTAATTAGAATTATAAACTAATATTCTAAATTTATAAAAAAAAAAAACAACTTAAAATTAAAGTTAGTTGTAGGTACAACAAAAGAAATCATTAAAGTGATGTAGAAAAAAAAAACAGCAGGTAATTTTTAAAATACGTTCGTTCCTACGCTAAAATTAAAATTCACAAAAAAAAAAAAAAACGAAATAAAAATAAAAATGTATTTGAATGAACAGACGATTATTTATTCATAATATCTAATATTTTGGAAATAAAAAAGAGAAGTAAAATAAATAAATAACTAAATAAAATGCGACAACCGTGAATAATATGTGGAAAACATAAAATTTCAAAACACTTCTATTATTCTCTATTAAAGTCTATTGTGTTTCATATAGTTTTTTTTTGTATGTGTGAATGCGTTTCCTACAGTTTGTTTTACATCACTCCGTAACTACGTATAGCCTATCTTATTATTGTTATTAGGCACTCAAATACATTAACGCGATTCATAGATGTGAACAACAGTTAATCTATAATATCCGTAATAAAGTATAAAACCTATTACATATTTCATATAATTTTTTTTTGTTTTTTTTTTTTTATTTGTATTCGTTTGCTAGCAAATTTCATTTTATTTATTTAATATTTAAATTCGTTTTTTTTCTTCAATTTTTTTTTTCTTTTTTGTGCTTTTTGAGTAAAAATAAGTAAAATACAAACCTATAGCTTTAAAAAATCATATAAAAAAATAAATATATAATAAATATTAAAAATCTCTATGCAGTTAGATATTAGTCGTTGATGAGGTGTAATTTTTCTTATTTAAAAGCATTAAGTGCTATTAAATATTCATTTCGTGCAATACAAATTTAATTTGTTATATTTGTTTTATATTATTTATCTTTTCATAAAATTTATTAACATTTTTATTTTCTTGTTTTATTTTAGTTTTTAAATTATTTAATTAACATAACAAGTTATATTTATATGAAAATCAATATTATATTATCTTTTAGTTAAAAAACTACATTTAGATATTAATTAATAATTAAGTAAAAAAAAATAAAATTAAAAAAAAGTACCTATGATTGCATTATTCTAAGTGCATAATACCGAAATTCAGGCTTCATTATATATACATATTTTTTTTTTGTATTTTTTTTCATGGAAATATATTTAAAAGTTTTGAATAGCAATAACATAACTTTTAAAATACACCCAAATGAAAAAAATAAAAGTAAAATAAAATAAAATTAATAAATAGATCTGAAAGTTCTATTAATATTTTGCACGTAATTATTTGTCTTTTGGTTAAAAGAGAATGCAACAACATTATTTTATATAATGGAATTTAATTTATCATCATGGTATTTAAGAGTAGTTTCACATTGATTTTTGTTTTCGGAGAATATTAATCATTTATGATAGATTTATGACTGTGATTTTTAACAATAGTACTGTAGAGATGAATCGTATTATTTTAAATATTCTATAGTTTAATAAATACAATTGAGCCGAATTTCGTTTCGAGAAAGGGGTTTAGATATTTGAAAAGAGCCTTACATATTTTTATTGAATTTTAAAACTATATTTACACACAAAAAGTGTTTAAAATGTATGTTTATAGATTTTTGCATTTTATCAAAGAAAGAGAACATATGTAACATCAATGAAAATATACAGTCGTAAATCAATTATAAACAATATTCAATGTGAAAGTCTATTAAATTGATATAGCAGCCAAAAGAAAAAAAAACAAACAAACAAATAAACAAAAAATAAAAATATTTTCTTGTAAATAATATTAGTCTAATCTAACTGAAATTTAAGTAAGTATACTGGAGTCTTTTTTCAGTAACTAAACATTTAAGTATTTAGCAAATCATCAACATTAAAAAAAAAATACATTCAAATGAGAATTAAAAGAGAAAAGAAGAAAAAAAGGAATACATGTTTTTTCTTTTAACAGTTAATTACTTATACACCTTTTGATCTTTATATTGTAATAATAAGAATTACATAAAAAATATAGAAAAATATTGTCCAAAACCTGATATTTAAAAAAAAATAAAAAAAATAGTAATAATTACTTACCTTTTTGTGTGAAACATAATTAAACAAAAACTAATAACTATAAAATGTGACCTCATGGAGAATTAAAAAAAATTAAATAGATATTATTAAAATCCTAATTCCTATAATGATTAATTAAAAAAAATGATTAATTGAAAAAAAAAAAAATGCAAAAATAAAAGGATGAAAATAAATGGTAGGAAAACAGTTAAAATACAGTTAAAATAAGTAATGTAGTGCCAGAAAAATGGGCAATTAAATAAATTAATGAAAAGTATGTACCTTCAAATATTAATTTGAAACAACAAAACATATAAAAATATAAACATTTTTTTGGTAAAAATATACACGTCGATTAATATTTAGCTTTAGTAAAACCAGTAATATATTTAAATAATATTTAAAAATAAAAAAAAAATAATTATAAATTATTTCAATATAATAATTACACTAAATAATGGATTTAGTTGTGCAAGAATAATAAATTAAATTATGAAATAACAAATAAATAAATAAATAAATAAATGTGACAAAAAGTTATTGAAAATAATTGTTGTTTTTTTATTCCTATTTCCTATTCACTTCCATTTATTAATAAATATTTAGGGTATTGATTGGCTGTGAACCTGAAGAAATTCTTTATTGGATAAACATCTAATCTATATAATTTTATTATAGATTTAAGATAATATCCACTTATATATTTTTTAACGAAGGTATAACTATTTAAGTTTTTATTATTTATTTGAGAGTCATGTGTAATTAGTTGTGTCTGAAACTTATAATAAAATAGGTAAGTATAGCTATTATGTTTATAATTATGCCAATTACATTAATATATATTTTGAATATTTATAGCAAGAAGGTGTACAAGAAACTATAAACATAATCTATATATTATATATATGTCAGCTAAGAATACTTTAACGTGAGTATCTAGTAGATAATAGTAGATACTATCTACTTGTAAATACTTAAACGATTTTTCACAATAACTTGATTTACCATCTGTCTATCTCTATATTTATTCTCTAATAGTGATTTATTAATGTATGTATATTTATTTGTGCTTTGTAAGAAAAAATCATACCCAGGAAGTGAAAACACAAATTACAGTAAAAGCAATTAATCTTTACAATTAATTTTTAAAAAAAAAAATAAAGAAAAAGCTGAATATTTTTTTTTTCAGTAAATTGTCATTTTCTATAAAATGTATTAAAGAAATAAAAAATAATAATATAGATTTATAATGAGAGAAATGTCAAGCTAAGTATTATTTAATTTATTTGTAATTATTATAATATGTAAAATTGTTTTTCTAATTGTTGTATTCTTACAACATTCTTAATTGTTGTAAACGGTGTGTATTTTCTTATAGTTTATAAAATATTATATTTTAATATAGTAAATAAGCAGAGGTAAAACATATTATGGTTTTAGGATCTTGACAGAAGTAAATCTAGTTAATGAAAACCTGTAAGGGTTTGAAAGGAAATGATTGATTCTCAAAATAAATTAAACCTTCATAGCAAAATATAAATTTTACACCGCAAAGTTATAGCATATTTCAATGGATGTTTTGTAGGTATAGTATGTTTATTTATGTAAGGATTATAGGATTCTGTATTACGCTGTGCCATATATGGTAAATAAATATTTTTTTCTTTTCCTTTTCCTTTATTCTTACCAGCCAGATATCGATACAGATATTATTTTCACATATGGAATAGCTATAGAAATATTGATGAAGTATAGATACCTATTTACGTATAACAGTCATAATGTTATGCACATTACGACTCAGTATCTGTATGTATATTGTGCGCAGAAATGATATTATAGCCTTGCAGCATAACCTAATATAGTGATGAAGAGAATTTCATATATTCAATTTTGCTATGGACTATGTATCAAGTTCAGACTACTACAAAACAATGCTAAGCATTTCGAATATACTTTATTTTCATCCATCATCAACATATATAGCAATTTATTTATGGTAAGCATTTTGTATATATCGGTTACAACAACATCAGATTATATTATATATATATTATTAAATACGAAACGATATAATATATGAACGTATATACTATATATATTTATAATATAATATATTTTTTTTACGTATATGAAGCTACACAAGCTCCTACGTATCTAAACCTATAGAAAGCAAGTATTATATGATAGCCAGCAACAGCCACAGAGCACTGTATACTATTCGGTTATTTGGTATTGTATAAATAATATATAGAACTTGAAAAACGAATATTATACGTAACAAGATAAACGTGTCACTGTTGTATAATGCACGTTGTTTGTTAGATAGCATACCTACTTTATATGAATATAGAGAGGCTATAGGGACTGAGGGAGGGTAGGCAGACATTTGGCTTTTGGCAATTATGTATATTGGATTATGGTGCGTTGCATTGGTTTTGGGAATTGGGATGATAATGGAGGTATTTGCTTTTCTTTTTATTTATTTTTTTTAATAACATTGATGTTTGGACATATTTTTCATTTTCATTAATTTTTTTTTGTGTAATTGATTAATTTATGTCTATATTGTATTTTGAATATTGGAAAGTTATTTATGCAGTAAGTACCTGTAGCTGTTTTTTTATTATTTACACGTAGAATGTAAACTATATAGTTTTGAATTTTCATTATAACAATAATAAAATTCAAAATAATGCAGAATATTTTGTTATGATAGCAGATAAACCGTGAATTCTTGCTGACAAATTTTATATAAATTTCATTTGTAATAGAATTTCTGTATAATATAATATAATATAGATTTATTAAGATCGCCTCAATTGTTTTTATGATTGTTAAATGGGAAAACAAAATATTTTGAATTAACAAAAATAAATAAAATTTTATGAATTATTTGAACTTCTGATTAAACTTAGGAGAATCTGAAAAAAAAGAAGCTTTTTATCATCAAAAACTAAGATAGCATGTCTGCTTTTATATCAAAACAGTCTTAAGTAAACACAACACCAATAATATCTACTTGAAATTTATATATATTTATTTTTATTTTTTCATCAATATTAAAATTTCAGCTGAATAAATTATAAATCTACTGAATACATTCTGTTGACACTTGAAATATAACACATTATACGAAATGTAAACCATGAGCACGCAATATTTGCTATTTATTTTATTAAACACTACGACATGGACAAGCTCGTATCATATTTATTCTAACACGAAAACAAAAAGAAAGAAAATATACTATTCTTTTAAATAAATCATATAAAACGTTTTAAATATTCATGAACATAAAATAAGAGTCATATTTATCATTCATTTTGATAAAAAAAACTTCAGGAATATAATCAATTTAGTTCTCGTCTCGGTGTATAACTTTTGTGAGCATAGCCGTTTATATCAATCATGTATTTTCAGAATGTTCACAATGTTATTGAGCTTTCAATAAAATTTATTTACATAAGTTTAAAGTTCATAAGAGTCTATTAAATGTACTCAAAACATAAAAGTTTCACTACTGAGGTAAAATGTTTCTAAAAATAAAGTTTAATAGAAAATTTATAAAATCAAAGCAGAAATTTGTACACTACGCATACATTATAAGCTTAGCATATTTATATTTGTGCTGGCATTGGAATATGTTAAAAAAAATATTTATAAATGTTTTTTTCTTAAATTATACAATATATTGTATTGATTATATTTATCAATGGTTATAGTAAAGTATAAACGTACCAAGTACGATAACTCGTGTTGTTTTGTATGGAAAAATATGTTACATTATTTTAGTTTTCTTTCCTTTTTACTCTTACGTAATAATATACAAACAGCGCCGCCGCCCGCACGAATTTTAACTAAAACTCATATGCTGGTAATGTGTAAGAAAGAGTGCAAAACTAATAACCAAAATATATCTGAGTTATCGTACTTGTTATGGCTATACTTTGGGTTATAAACGGCTATTCTTGTGACATTATTTTACTTTTAGGCCAAATCTTAACTGATTTAAAGCTACTAGGATTCAAAATTTGTGAAATCTTTTCGGTTTTCTCTTACCAATTCGCAAGGGATTAGAGAGCATTCAGAAATTCCACAATATTTTTGTTTTAAGGGCAGATAATCGGTTAACAGATTTAGCTTGAAAGTAAAATAATGTCACAAGAATAGCCGTGTAGTCTTTGTTATCAGTCAAAATATGAGGCACAAAAATATTAATACTTTTTGATCTTATTTAATTTTTTCCTTATAGCAAAGTTTATTTACAATTCAGCTATGAAATTTTGAACGTAATATAAATGATTATTAAAACGTCTCTTTCTTTTTTATTTGCTCCTGAAACCAAAAAATAATTTTGTCTCTTTTAAGAACAATATATATAATATTAATTAGACGAATCTTGAGAAATAACCAATTTTAATGCTAATTTAATTTCGGAATAATTTTTCTGGGTAATGCTATAATAAATTATATATAGTTTTCATATACATTATAGCATTGGCCATTTTTCTTCGGCAGATTCCTAACCATATATAAACATTAAATATATCTTGCTTCCAAGTAAAAGTGCTCTAATCAAAAAGAAATTAATAAAAAATTACGTTTAAATGCTTAATAATTCACAAAAAGAAAAATGCTATTAATTATTCTATGAAGTACGTTTATATTTTATATAATACTATTTTAATTTTCACTTTGTTCGCAATATAATATTTGCCATTCAATAAATATTTATACTGTTATGTTTTAATGATACAAATATATTAAATACAAAATATACAAATGGAAAAAATTTTTTTTTTTTTTGACCTATAATAATAATTAACACGTTCGTTAATATAGCATATGAATCTAACTGACACTCAATTCATTATATTGTGGTACTAAAATATAACTGGCCATATTATAATACGAATATTGCATAAATAAAGAATATCATTGATTTGTATGTGTTTGAAAAAAAAAAAAAATACACGTCACGTCGTTATGGGACATAAATAATTAATATAATGCTCTACAAAACAGTACCTACTGATATAATTAAAAGCAAATGTATAAACATCAATATCTACATTATACAGAGATACCACTTATTCCATTTAATATGGTTTGTATATGGTTAAATATATATCACATCAGATACTTGACTATAGCGATCTTAATTATTATATATTGGCGATGTGCATTGGAGGGTGTTTAATTTCAAAGTACTGGTTTCAGAAGAATTTTTATCGTCTAAATCTGAATATAAAACTTTTGCGGTAACCATGTTAGGTTTACCTTAGGTAAGCCTAATCTAATTAAAATAAAATAATTGTTAACATTTATCGGGGGAAGTAAACCTATAGCATCAGCTAAGCAAGAGATCTAATGTTAAAATGGCGTTCATTTCACAGCAGATCAGACATTTTATTTATCCATTCCAAAAATCAATATCCAAAACATACAAATAAATAAATGTAAATATAAATATAAATCAATATTAATGCTATTTTTTTGTTTTTAGAATTTTTTCTCTAACTGCGCTCATACAACAAATGTAACGTATGAATCTCATGTAAAGCGATCTTTTGATAAACTTCAATTTGGTTGAACCTTAATAGACCTCGAGTTTCAAGCTCGGATTTCGTGACACCTTTAGTATCTAGAGTAACCATAGTATGGCGGCTATCATGTTTTTACCGTTATTTTTTTTTTCAAATTTTAATCGGTTTTGCGCTTTTTTATTATAATTTATTTTTGTTTTTATGTTGGCACTAATTGAGGTAATTTGCTTAAATCGGTAAGATCGATTCTGA